>CM042253.1:52484854-52489854 GCA_023566225.1 Romanogobio albipinnatus
ATCAGTAGACCTACTATAGTGTAAATATAGTGTAAATATTATCAGTAGACCTACTATAGTGTAAATATTGTGTAAATATTATCAGTAGACCTACTATAGTGTAAATATTGTGTAAATATTATCAGTAGACCTACTATAGTGTAAATATAGTGTAAATATTATCAGTAGACCTACTATAGTGTAAATATTGTGTAAATATTATCAGTAGACCTACTATAGTGTAAATATTGTGTAAATATTATCAGTAGGCCTACTATAGTGTAAATATTGTGTAAATATTATCAGTAGACCTACTATAGTGTAAATATTGTGTAAATATTATCAGTAGACCTACTATAGTGTAAATATTATCAGTAGACCTACTATAGTGTAAATATTGTGTAAATATTATCAGTAGACCTACTATAGTGTAAATATTATCAGTAGACCTACTATAGTGTAAATATTATCAGTAGACCTACTATAGTGTAAATATTATCAGTAGACCTACTATAGTGTAAATATTATCAGTAGGCCTACTATAGTGTAAATATTGTGTAAATATTATCAGTAGACCTACTATAGTGTAAATATAGTGTAAATATTATCAGTAGACCTACTATAGTGTAAATATTATCAGTAGGCCTACTATAGTGTAAATATTGTGTAAATATTATCAGTAGGCCTACTATAGTGTAAATATTGTGTAAATATTATCAGTAGACCTACTATAGTGTAAATATTATCAGTAGGCCTACTATAGTGTAAATATTATCAGTAGGTCTACTATAGTGTAAATATTATCAGTAAGCCTACTATAGTGTAAATATTATCAGTAGGCCTACTATAGTGTAAATATTGTGTAAATATTATCAGTAGACCTACTATAGTGTAAATATTATCAGTAGGTCTACTATAATGTAAATATTATCAGTAAGCCTACTATAGTGTAAATATTATCAGTAGGCCTACTATAGTGTAAATATTATCAGTAGGTCTACTATAGTGTAAATATTATCAGTAGGCCTACTATAGTGTAAATATTGTGTAAATATGATCAGTAGGCCTACTATAGTGTAAATATTGTGTAAATATTATCAGTAGGCCTACTATAGTGTAAATATTGTGTAAATATTATCAGTAGGCCTACTATAGTGTAAATATTGTGTAAATATTATCAGAAGGCCTACTATAGTGTAAATATTGTGTAAATATTATCAGTAGACCTACTATAGTGTAAATATTGTGTAAATATTATCAGTAGACCTACTATAGTGTAAATATTGTGTACATATTATCAGTAGACCTACTATAGTGTAAATATTGTATAAATATTATCAGTAGGCCTACTATAGTGTAAATATTGTGTAAATATTATCAGTAGGCCTACTATAGTGTAAATATTATCAGTAGACCTACTATAATGTAAATATTGTGTAAATATTATCAGTAGGCCTACTATAGTGTAAATATTGTGTAAATATTATCAGTAGACCTACTATAGTGTAAATATTGTGTAAATATTATCAGTAGACCTACTATAGTGTAAATATTGTGTAAATATTATCAGTAGACCTACTATAGTGTAAATATTGTGTAAATATTATCAGTAGACCTACTATAGTGTAAATATTGTGTAAATATTATCAGTACACCTACTATAGTGTAAATATTGTGTAAATATTATCAGTAGGCCTACTATAGTGTAAATATTGTGTAAATATTATCAGTAGACCTACTATAGTGTAAATATTGTGTAAATATTATCAGTAGGCCTACTATAGTGTAAATATTGTGTAAATATTATCAGTAGACCTACTATAGTGTAAATATTGTGTAAATATTATCAGTAGGCCTACTATAGTGTAAATATTGTGTAAATATTATCAGTACACCTACTATAGTGTAAATATTGTGTAAATACTATCAGTAGACCTACTTTAGTGTAAATATTGTGTAAATATTATCAGTAGACCTACTATAGTGTAAATATTGTGTAAATATTATCAGTAGGCCTACTATAGTGTAAATATTATCAGTAGACCTACTATAGTGTAAATATTGTGTAAATATTATCAGTAAGCCTACTATAGTGTAAATATTGTGTAAATATTATCAGTAGGCCTACTATTGTGTAAATATTATCAGTAGACCTACTATAGTGTAAATATTGTGTAAATATTATCAGTAAGCCTACTATAGTGTAAATATTGTGTAAATATTATCAGTAGGCCTACTATAGTGTAAATATTATCAGTAGACCTACTATAGTGTAAATATTGTGTAAATATTATCAGTAGACCTACTATAGTGTAAATATTGTGTAAATATTGTCAGTAGACCTACTATAGTGTAAATATTGTGTAAATATTATCAGTAGACCTACTATAGTGTAAATATTGTGTAAATATTATCAGTAGGCCTACTATAGTGTAAATATTATCAGTAGACCTACTATAGTGTAAATATTGTGTAAATATTATCAGTAGGCCTACTATAGTGTAAATATTGTGTAAATATTATCAGTAAGCCTACTATAGTGTAAATATTGTGTAAATATTATCAGTAGGCCTACTATAGTGTAAATATTGTGTAAATATTATCAGTACTACTCCTTTGGTAGTGGAGCTCACGTTATCACCTGGGTTTTTAGCCACTAGTTTTGTGTCGGCATGTCTATCTATCTATCTATCAGAGATGGGGACTCGAGTTTGAGACTCGGACTCGAGTGCGACTTAAGTCGCACACACAGTGACTTGAGACTCGACTTGAGACTCGTCCTCAAAAGACTTCAGACTCGACTCGGACTCGAGCTGCGGGACTCGTGAACAATGTTTATTTTTAGGAAACGTCTGATGAGCTCGATGTTATTCCCCTCCCTCCGGTACCTATAACCTGCCACGTAACTAGTGACGTACTACGTATCTGCTGCGCGCGGCCACACATGAGAGGACAACGAACAATCATGTCGACTGCACCTGCCGCTGCTGTGCCACTCATCATAAGTTTTTAAAAGTGTGTGTGTGTGTGTGTGTGTGTGTGTGTGTGTGTGTGTGTGTGTGTGTGTGTGTGTGTTCTTGTATATGGTTTATGAGGACACAAATGTGTATAAAGAATAAAAGTATTCAGTTCATTTTATCACGAAATTCAAACGATAAATGCCGTTTTGACGCTCTAAAATGTGACGACTGATCACTGTATAGGCGCGTCAATTCAAGCAGCTGCGGCGCGCGCGCGAGTGAACGCGATCGATCATCTCTTCCAGAAGAATAAACATGAATTAATATCTTAAGGTATATTGAGTGTTGAGGTTGTCGTGTAATCGCTCAATCAGTGTTTCAATCGCGCAAAGATGTCAAACAGCTTGTGTCACGCCCAGGGGCGTAGCCAGAACATTTTTTCAGGGGTGGCCAGGTAAGACCCAGTGATTTTATTGGGGTGGCCAAAAAAATTACTACTGACTATGACATGCTGTACCAAAGCAAATTCTACAGAAAATATAGATCACAAACGAACAAAAATAATTAAAAATTATAATTTTATTTACAATGTCATACAAAATAAGTCAAATATGTACTGTATGTTGATAATTTGAGGGAAAAAGACAAAAAGCTTAAAGTCAGAAAAGAAATCCTAAACAAAATTAACAAGTCGTTCACACATGAACAAAATTCTCACACTTTTTATGCTTACTGCTTTGTCCTTTGCCAAACAAAATGTTGCCCTAAGAAAACAGATAAAGTATCATTACAAAAAGAGAAAAGTTACTGAATCTCTGCTTCCTCATCGCCTCTCTTAGCACCAGACATTTCCACTGCTACTGTCCTCTCTGTATCAGTATTTCCCCCTGCCTCTTTGTCATTTTCAATTCTGATGGTACTAGTCCTTTTTGTAAAAAAGGAATGTATCCCCCTATCTTCCTTTGCTTTCCTTTTCATGCTCTCTACAGTTCAGACAAACAGACAAAGAAACGATTGTATTATTATTAATATAAACAGCTACTTATACAACAGTGACAGTCATAATGTAAGTGTATATGTAATGTTTGTGGTACCTTTTTTTAATTAACTTGCTAACATTTGCAGTAACTTTAGCTAACATTAGCTAATTTATATGATTAATAGAGAGTATGCGCATCTGGGTATTCGCTTTGGTGAGTAATGAAGCCAATCACAGTCACAGACATGTTTGTTGATTTCTAAAACGCAATGGCCAATCACAGGTGTTGAAGTTAGAATCCACTCACCACCTGAGTTTTTGTCCAGCGACGAGGTCTGTACATGCACTAATAGACCTAATAGACCTTATTCACAGCAGCGCCTTCTTTATGAAAGAAATTAGTCTGAAAGTGAGGCTGTGGGGATAAACATACATCTCTTCAGTGGGTTGTACTGTTATTTAATGTATTTTTGGATTGTTCTGCTTATAAAACACTGAAAAAATATATTTCAAAGATGTTTCAGTAGACAAAAAAGCTGTGGAAAATGATAAGTGATTTAGGAGCTTTATACAGCCTTTTACAGGTGATGCCATTGAAATGGTACGTCTTACCCTCATAGCCTCACTTTCAAACCTGGAAATTTTCCAATTTTCCATTTTCCAGATGTTCAAGCCTGTCATGGCTCTGCTCTGAATAAGGTCTACACTCCAAGTGTAGACATGTAAGAAATTAATTGATTAATATAACAGAACTTGAGTGCACGTTCATTGAATGACTGACAGCTTTTAGTGATTATAAAGGGAATGCTCTTTGCACACTATCTAGGCGATATAACATATCTGATATATGATATATTCAGAATTTGAATAAAACTTTTATTTTCCATTCATGACAATATTTATGTATCGAAATCAGGCTCATATAAATGTCAGGAAAACATGATTCCTGGCTGCATGTCAATATCCATGGATCGCTGGATCTTTGTTAAGTTGTAAGGAACACTATATCGAGTCCAAAACCTTTAGTTTAAACTGATAACTGTTTTTTTTACTTGCGTTTCCCAAATCAATATCCATTCATG
>CM042253.1:52494854-52502354 GCA_023566225.1 Romanogobio albipinnatus
TGGGGACACTGAGGTCCACAGGCTCTGCTGCTTAATTATATAAAAACCATTGCAAACCAGGCCACAGAACTAGTTCTATCAGCCCAGCTTCAGATACAGCAGCGCAGTTTTCAATGTGGATATATTTTATCACATGACCCTTTAGAAATCACATTTGCTGCTCAAGAAACCAATTATTATCCTGTCCATCTATAATTCTATTGTTCTATCTATCCGTCCGTCCATCCATCCATCCATCCATCCATAATTTCATAATTCTATTGTTATATCCATCCATCCATCATATTATAATTCTTTTGTTCCATCCATCCATCTATCCATCCATTATTTTATCATTCTATTGATCCACCCATCCATCCATTAGTTTATAATTCTATTGATCAATCCATCCAGCCATCCATCCACCCTCCCATCCAGCCATCCATCCATAATTTAATAATTCTATTGTTCCATCCATCCATCCATCCACCCTCCCATCCATCCATCCATCCATCCATCCATCCATCCATCATTTAATAATTCTATTGTTCCATCCATCCATCCATCCATCCATCCATCATCCATCCATCATTTTATAATTCTATAGTTCCATCCATCCATCATCCATCCATCATATTATAATTCTATTGTTCCATCCATCCAGCCATCGTATTATAATTCTGTAGTTCCATCCGTCCGTCCATCCATCCACACACCCATCAATACATACATACATAATTTTATAATTCTATAGTTCCATCCATCCATCATTTTATAATTCTATTGTTCGTTCCGTCCATCAATCAATCAATCCATCCATCCATCCATTATTTTATAATTCTATTGATCCATCCATTATTTTATAATTCTATTGATCCATCCATCCATCCATCCATCATTTTATAATTATATTGTTCTATCCATCCATCTATACAGCCATCGTTTTATAATTATATAGTTCCATCCATCCATCCACACATCCATCCATCCATCATTTTATAATTCTATTGTCCCATCCATCCATCCATCCATCCATCCATCTATCCATCGTTTTATAATTATATTGTTCCACCCATCCATCCACACATCTATCCATCCGTCATTTTATAATTCTATTGTCCCATCCATCCATCCATCCATCCATCATTTTATAATTATATTGTTCTATCCATCCATCTATACAGCCATCGTTTTATAATTATATAGTTCCATCCATCCATCCACACATCCATCCATCCATCATTTTATAATTCTCTTGTCCCATCCATCCATCCATCCATCTATCCATCGTTTTATAATTATATAGTTCCATCCATCCATCCACACATCCATCCATCCATCATTTTATAATTCTATTGTCCCATCCATCCATCCATCCATCCATCTATCCATCGTTTTATAATTATATTGTTCCACCCATCCATCCACACATCTATCCATCCGTCATTTTATAATTATATTGTTCCATCCATCCATCCATCCATCCATTATTTTATAATCATATTGTTCCATCCATCCATCCATCCATCCACACCCATCTATCATCCATCCATCCATCATTTTATAATTCTATTGTTCCATCCATCCATCCATCCATTCACACACCCACACACCCATCCATCCATCCATCCATCCACCCATCCATAATTTTATAATTCTATTGTTCCATCCATCCATCCATCCATCCATCATTTTATAATTCTATTGTTCCATCCATCCATCCATCCATCCATCCATCCACACACCCACCCATCTATCCAACAAATGGATCAATCAATCCATCGTGTGGATTTTTTGACAAATCATTAGGATTCTTTGATGAACAGCATCAAAAACAGAACATTTATTTGAAATATAAATCGTTTGTAACATTTCATGTCTTTACTGTCACATTTGATGAATGTGATACATCCATGCTGAATAAAAGTGGTAATTTCTTATAAAAAATCTTACTTGCAAACTTTTAAATGGCAGTGTATCAGTTTCCTCAGAAATATATCATCAGCACAACTGTTTTCAGCATATGATAATGATAATAATAGTTTTTGAGCAGCAAATCCTCATATTAGAATGATTTCTGATGGAACATATGATGCTGAAAATTCAAGAAAATGCATCACAGGAATAAATTACATGTTAAAATATATTCAAATAGAATGCATTCATTCTAAATTGTAAAAATATTTAAAAATATTGCTATTTTTTACTGTATTTTTGATCACATAAATGCAGCTTTGGAGAGAAGAAGAGACTTGTTTCAAAGACTTAAAACAATCTTAACTACACAAATTGCATGTTGATGTCATGAGCATAACTAAATAGGAAGAATTTACCTGCATGTATTTATTTATGATTGTTTTGGTTTTTTTTGTGGTTTTTTTTGGTGCATTACATGCAATACGGACTTCAAACTCAATTATGATTTCTTTTGCCACAGTGGTTTTTGAGTGTAAGTTGGTGATTCTTCAGAATAAGCTGCAAATTGGTGCAGATTTAATGTCCAGAGTAAAGATTGCTAAGCTTGGCCCTAACATACAACACTAACATCGAGTTAGCATTGCTCTATTATTCATGATAACTGCATGTACATTCCCCTAAAGGATTATAAGGAACACCTGTTCAATTTCTCATTAATGCAATTATCTAATCAACCAATCACATGGCAGTTGCTTCAATGCATTTAGGGGTGTGGTCCTGGTCAAGACAATCTCCTGAACTCCAAACTGAATGTCAGAATGGGAAAGAAAGGGGATTTAAGCAATTTTGAATGTGGCATGGTTGTTGGTGCCAGACGGGCCGGTCTGAGTATTTCACAATCTGCTCAGTTACTGGGATTTTCACGCACAACCATTTCTAGGGTTTACAAAGAATGGTGTGAAAAGGGAAACACATCCAGTATGCGGCAGTCCTGTGGGCCAAAATGCCTTGTTGATGCTAGAGGTCAGAGGAGAATGGGCCGACTGATTCAAGCTGATAGAAGAGCAACTTTGACTGAAATAACCACTTGTTACAACCGAGGTATGCAGCAAAGCATTTGTGAAGCCACAACACGCACAACCTTGAGGCGGATGGGCTACAACAGCAGAAGACCCCACCGGGTACCACTCATCTCCACTACAAATAGGAAAAAGAGGCTACAATTTGCACAAGCTCACCAAAATTGGACAGTTGAAGACTGGAAAAATGTTGCCTGGTCTGATGAGTCTGGATTTCTGTTGAGACATTCAGATGGTAGAGTCAGAATTTGGCGTAAACAGAATGAGAACATGGATCCATCATGCCTTGTTACCACTGTGCAGGCTGGTGGTGGTGGTGTAATGGTGTGGGGGATGTTTTCCTGGCACACTTTAGGCCCCTTAGTGCCAACTGGGTATGGTTTAAATGCCACGGCCTACCTGAGCATTGTTTCTGACCATGTCCATCCCTTTATGACCAGCATGTGCCCATCCTCTGATGGCTACTTCCAGCAGGATAATGCCCCATGTCACAAAGCTCCAATCATTTCAAATTGGTTTCTTGAACATGACAATGAGTTCACTGGACTAAAATGGCCCCCACAGTCCCCAGATCTCAACCCAATAGAGCATCTTTGGAATGTGCTGGAACGGGAGCTTCGTGCCCTGGATGTGCATCCCACAAATCTCCATCAACTGCAAGATGCTATCCTATCAATATGGGCCAACATTTCTAAAGAATGCTTTCAGCTCCTTGTTGAATCAATGCCACGTAGAATTAAGGCAGTTCTGAAGGCCAAAGGGGGTCAAACACAGTATTAGTTTGAGGCGTCGCCGTCGCCATCTTGTCCGCGCGTCACTCCCGGATAACAGAAAATGGGCAAAGAGGCGGGATGTGGGCGGAGCTGAGGTGACGACTAACAGACAGCAGACAAACGGCAATCCACCTGTCACTCAAAGTGGCCACGCCTTTAATTATGCAGAACTTTAAGGCTTTATATAATGTAAACGAATGAGTTATAAAAACATTCCCCCCCCTCACAGTCGTCATGAAGGGCAACATTAGCCGTACAGACCAAAAGCACAGTTTGTCCCAGACTGTAAACATGTGTTCTTCTGCTGTAAAGTTGGGCATTTTAACATGAGCTCAATGAGATTCTGCTCCTTCTGGAGCCGCTCTCTAGTGGCCAGTCCATGAACTGCAGTTTAAGGCACTTCAGTATCGGCTTCAGGAGAAACTGCGGGAGGAGTTGTAACGCACAGATCTTGTTTAGTCTAGTGAAGTCTTGAGGATATTACAGGTCTATGACTGATGGATTAAATCTCCACCATAGACTTGCACAGCACATCATTACTACTCTCTTCACCACTTCCATGGAAATTGATTCCGATGTATAGCCCGGGCCAATAAGTCATAAAGAGCCGTGATTCATTGAGCTGCGAGGGCCGACGAAAGTACAAACTCGCTAAAATGTTGGGATAAAAAAAGATTGTCTAATGTAAGTGGGTTAACAAAAAGGCCTTATGAGCCGCGAGACTGATGCATTTTACTGCCACTGAGGCACTTAGTGAGAACTCTATTAAAGTTTTATTTCTCAAACTCCACCCAAGCATGTAAATCTTTAACATTCCAGCATTCTGTGGAGTTTGGCTGGACGAGCAGAACCGCTGGAGCTGGAGGAGCAAGGAGATTCTTCTGGACATTTCCATATTGCATAGAAATGCTGAGGGTCTCAGAGTTCTGGTGTTAAAGTTTCTTCCATTCAAACGCATCCTCAGGAAACTTGTTCGTGAAAATATTTCAACAAAGACATTTTTGTGAGGTATAAAAGAGAGATTATCGGATATATATTGTCTAATTTTATAATAATTTAATATATTGTATATCTCGGTTTTAGTTAAAAGGTTACATGACAGATTGCAGTTTCTCTAATAGCCAGGATTTATAATTGTGGCTATATAACAATTTCAATAATATATTTTATGACTATATTTAATTTATTCATTTATTTATATATATATATATATTAGTGGTGGGCCGTTATCTGCGTTAACGTGAGACTCTTATCAGGCGATAAAAAAATATCACCGTTAATCTATTCTCAAAGTTGGGTTGGGAGCTGGGTCTATACAACGCAAGCTATGATGACTTTCACCTTGATATTTTAGTGCTGATGTACACCTAGCCGAATTGCACTGTAGGGGGCGAGAGAACGTGTGTATGCCTACTACTACTATGACTACTACTGAAGTACTACTACTGAAGTACTACTACTACTACTACTACTACTACTACTACTACACCACTACTACTACTGCTGCTGCTGCTGCTGCTGCTGCTGCTGCTGCTACTACTACTACTACTACTACTACTACTACTACTGAATTACTACACTAATACTACTACCACCATACTATTATTTATACTACTACTACACCTACAACAACTACTACTACTACTACTACTACTGTATTACTACACTAATACTACTACCACCATACTACAACTTCTACTACTACTGTAATATTACACTAATACTACCACCATCATACTACTACTACTACTACTACTACTACTACTACTATAAAACTACTACTACTACTGCTGCTGCTGCTACTACTACTACTACTACTACTACTACTACTACTACTACTACTACTACTACTACTACTACTACTACTACTACTACTGAAGTACTACTACAACTACCACTACTACTACTACTACTACTACTACTACTACTACTACTGCTGCTTCTGCTGCTTTTGCTGCTGCTGCTGCTGCTACTACTACTACTACTACTACTACTACTACTACAACTGTACTTCTACACTAATACTACAACCACCATACTACAACTTCTACTACTGTACTATTACACTAATACATCTACCACCATACTACTACTACTACTACTGCTATTGTACTACTACACTAATACTACTACCGCCATACTACAACTACTACTATTGTACTACTACCATACTACTACTGCCACCATACAACAACAACAACAACAACTACTACTACTACTACTACTACTGTTGTACTACTACCATACTACTACTACTACTACTACTACTACAACAACTACTACTACTATTGTACTACTACCACCATACTACTACTTCTACTACTACAAATATTATTACTACTATACAACTACTACTACTACTACTACTACTACTACTACTACAACTGTACTACTACTACACTAATACTACTACCACCATACTACAACTTCTACTTCTACTGTACTATTACACTAATACCACCATACTACTACTACAAAAACAACAACTACTACTACTACTACTACTACTACTTTACAACAACAACAACAACAACAACAACTACTACTACTACTACTACTACTACAACTACAACTAATCTACTACTACTCTACAAATACAACTACTACTACAGTATACTACTACTCTACTAATACTATACTACTACAACTACTACTACTCTAATACTACAACTGCTACTACTCTACAACTACTACTAGTCTACTAATACTATACTACTACTACTACTACTACTACTACTACTACTACTACTACTACTACTACTACTAGTCTACTAATACTATACTACTACAACAACAACAACTACAACTACTACTACTACTACTACTACTACAATACTACTAGTCTACTACTACAATACTACAACAACAACAACTACTACTACTACTACTACTACTACTACAATACTACTACTACTACTACTACTACTACAGCAACTAATACTACTATACTACTACTACTAATATACTACTACTACTACTACTACTACTACTACTACTACTCTACAACTACTATACTACTACAACTACTACTACTCTACTACTACTCTACAACTACTTTGTACAACTAGTCTACTAATACTATACTACTACAACTACTACTACTACTACTACTACTACTCTACAACTACTATACTACTACAACTACTACTACTCTACTACTACTTTGTACAACTAGTCTACTAATACTATACTACTACAACTACTACTACTACTACTACTACTATAATACTACTACAACTACTACTACTACTACTATACTACTACTACTCTACAACTACTTCTATTCTAATACTACTCTACTACTACTACTACAAATAATAATTTACAATTTAAAATATTATTAAATGTAATATATTATTTCAGTATCTCTTTTTTTTCAAATGTTACAACTGACCCCTTCTTATATATTGTAATAAGGTGTCCCATATTGACTGATATCTTGTATTAAGGGTAATGATATGATCTGTTCCTCCTGTAATAGGAGCGTTCCTGTAGCCGCACACGGGTCTGGTCCCAGTCATGGCGGGTCGATTTGCAGTAGTTTTTGACTTGAGGGAAACAAACTTTAGTTTTTTATCAATGTTTTGTTTTTGATGGCATGTTGTTCTGGAGGCTTGCCTCTAATGATGTGGGTTGGTCTGTCGTCGGCTGACTCACTGCCCCGGTTCCATCACGAGTGTTGTGCTCGTTCTGTCTGCCAAACGAAGCGCTCAGCGCTCTTGTTTAGATCTCAGCGTTTAAGGGACTAATGC
>CM042253.1:52509854-52524854 GCA_023566225.1 Romanogobio albipinnatus
TAGAAGCAGGAAGAATGGGCAAGCGTAAGGATTTGAGCGAGTTTGAGCTGGCGTGTGCGTGGCTTACCTGGGGAACACATGGCACCAGGTGCACCAATGGGAAGAAGGCGTGGCGGCGGAGGCAGTGATGCTTTGGGCAATGTTCTGCTGGGAAACCTTGGGTCCTCCATCCATGTGGATGTGACTTTGACATGTCCCACCTACCTAAGCATTGTTGAGCCCATGTCCAGCCTTTCATTGAGACGGTATTCCCTGGTGGATGTGGCTCTTTCAGCAGATAATGCGCCGCCACAAAGCACAAATGCTTCAGGAATGCTTTGAGGTGTTGACTTGACCTCCAGATCTCAATCCAATCGAGCATCTGTGGGATGTGCTGAACAAACAAGTCCGATCCATGGAGGCCCCGCCTCACAACTTACAGGACTTAAAGGATCTTCTGCTAACATCTTGGTGCCAGATACCACAACACACCTTCAGCGGTCAAGAGGAGTCCATGCCTCCATGGGTCAGCAAATGTGGGACCAACACAATATTAGTAAAGTTATGCCTGGTTGGTGTATGTTGGAATGGTAAATGATAAGTGTCATTATTCAATTTAATTTGACTGAGGAATGCTCTGACGGACCAATCAGAATCAAGCATCCCAGAGAAACGTGCGGTAAGTTGCTTTAAGCAAGAGTGAAGTGGAGAAACGAGGCAGTTCAGAAACCAGACCCAACCTTGAAATATTGTCACTCCCAGGAAAATCACTCGCCAAAGGAAATAAGTAATGGTTTGCAAATAGAATAAGCAGAGACTTAGAAGGTTGCATTATTCTGGCTAAGTGAGCGAGGTCAAAAAATCAATGCCTGCCCACCCTCTTGTACATTTCGTCTGGTCCACTGATCACATGCATATGTAGATGTCAGCGACTCTTAAAGGCCCCGCATTTAAATTCACCCAAGCATAAAAACATTTGCTTTCTCCAAACTTCTCTAGACATGGTTGTGTACAAGATTCAACTTTAGGACTTTTTTTTTTGTATTTAGTCGACCTTATCCATTCACCTCAGCATGCAGACAGAAAGTAAATAAAAGCTTATTTATGGACAGTGTAAAGAAAATGTGTTCTGTTCAGATTAATGGAGTACAATGTTGTGTAAGACTATTCTTTATATTCAGACTAGATTTTATGAAGGCAGCAATTTATTGGCCACAGTTTCATACAGACTATTCTGTCTCCTATTAACCTCCGTTTGGCCTTTTCTACTGATTTAGAGTTAGCTGAGATGTTCTTAGGATTAAGATTTTAGAGGAATTAAAAGAGCTGACCTCAGATTTCCCTTTAAGGGCAAAGAGTTGCCGTATATCAGCGAGGCAGGCGGAATATGAACAGGGTCGCTGTCCGTGGAGCTGAACGGATGTCATTTCACAACAGTCAATCTTGTTCAAAAAGTAAAACAAATATCGGAGGTTTAATTTGTGTCTGTTAACGCTGCGGTCATCTATACAGTATGAGTGGTTCTTAACTGGTTTTGCGTTACAGACCACACATTGTTCCTTTTACATAATAAACATTTTATCTCACTAATATACTATGCAAATAGTCTTTAAGTTTTATTTGCATAGTATATTAGAGCTGAGATCACTAGAGAATCAACAGTAAAAACTCAGGAGATCGCTGGAGAACTTCAGAGAAACGCTAACCACAATGTAAGTTATCAACAAGCAGCAATATTAATTACATTTAAGTTTAAAACATAAAAAGGTCATGAAACCATACATAAAATACATATCCTATGACAGCTATGTATTGCACAAATAAATGCACAGCCATTCGCAAATATATACGAACACGCTGTTGCATCATTGATAACTTTTGAGGCTTATTTTGCAGTGTTTTATGAGCCATTTGATCGGTTAATGGGCCGTAAAGAGCGGTTACACTCACAGTGTGGATGAACCGCGTTTGTGTGAAGACTCGGGATCTACTGAAGAGAATAGTTTTTGTGCACAAAAAAACCCTAAATAACGACTTATATAGTGATGACCGATTTCAAAACAACGCATCATGAAGCTTCGAAGCGTTATATATCATGATGATCCATGAACTGTGTTATGTATGTTATGTTTTTTGCATGTATGCTTTGCAATCTGCATTTCTTTTTTTCTGGAGAGCGTGTGGAGGCGCTTTAAATAGCTGCGGCTCGGAGGCTTGCTTCAAACTCATTTCGTTGCATTGTACTTGTACACTCACCTAAAGGATTATTAGGAACACCTGTTCAATTTCTCTTTAATCTAATCAACCAATCACATGGCAGTTGCTTCAATGCATTTAGGGGTGTGGTCCTGGTCAAGACAATCTCCTGAACTCCAAACTGAATGTCGGAATGGGAAAGAAAGGTGATTTAAGCAATTTTGAGCGTGGCATGGTTGTTGGTGCAAGACGGGCCGGTCTGAGTATTTCCCAATCTGCTCAGTTACTGGGATTTTCACGCACAACCATTTCTAGGGTTTACAAAGAATGGTGTGAAAAGGGAAACACATCCAGTATGGGGCAGTCCTGTGGGCCAAAATGCCTTGTTGATGCTAGAGGTCAGAGGAGAATGGGCCGACTGATTCAAGCTGATAGAAGAGCAACTTTGACTGAAATAAGCTCTCGTTACAACCGAGGTATGCAGCAAAGCATTTGTGAAGCCACAACACACACAACCTTGAGGCGGATGGGCTACAACAGCAGAAGACCCCACCGGGTACCACTCATCTCCACTACAAATAGGAAAAAGAGGCTACAATTTGCACAAGCTCCCCAAAATTGGACAGTTGAAGACTGGAAAAATGTTGCCTGGTCTGATGAGTCTGGATTTCTGTTGAGACATTCAGATGGTAGAGTCAGATTTTGGCGTAAACAGAATGAGAACATGGATCCATCATGCCTTGTTACCACTGTGCAGGCTGGTGGTGGTGGTGTAATGGTGTGGGGGATGTTTTCTTGGCACACTTTAGGGCCCTTAGTGCCAATTGGGTATCGTTAAATGCCACGGCCTACCTGAGCATTGTTTCTGACCATGTCCATCCCTTTATGACCACCATGTGCCCATCCTCTGATGGCTACTTCCAGCAGGATAATGCCCCATGTCACAAAGCTCCAATCATTTCAAATTGGCTTCTTGAACATGACAATGTGTTCACTGGACTAAAATGGCCCCCACAGTCACCAGATCTCAACCCAATAGAGCATCTTTGGGATGTGGTGGAACGGGAGCTTCGTGCCCTGGATGTGCATCCCACAAATCTCCATCAACTGCAAGATGCTATCCTATCAATATGGGCCAACATTTCTAAAGAATGCTTTCAGCACCTTGTTGAATCAATGCCACGTAGAATTAAGGCAGTTCTGAAGGCAAAAGGGGGTCAAACACATTATTAGTGTGCTGTTCCTAATAATCCTTTAGGTGAGTGTACATGTGTAATGACAATAAACTTGAATCTAATCTAATCTAATGATTCGGATCGCGTGTCAAACCGCCAAACTGCTGAAATCACGTGACTTTGGCGATCCAAACCGCTGATTCGACTCACTGATTCATAACGCTTCGAAGCTTCATGATTCCGTATTTTGAAATCGGTCATCACTATACAAGTCGATATTTAGTTTTTTTTTTTGTGCACAAAAACTATTCTCGTCGCTTCATAAAGTTATTGTAGAACCACTGTAGTGAGATGGACTTTGTAACGACGTCTTAAGTATCTTTTATGGGTCTTGAGAGTGTACATTGTGCCAATGGAGGCCTTTCTGAGCCGTCGGATTTCAACTAAAATATCTTCATTTGTGTTTGAAGATGAACGGAGGTCTGACGGGTGTCGAACGGCATGAGGGGAAGTAATTAATGACAGAATTTGCATTTTGGAGTGAACTTACCCTTTAATGCATCTTTCACTTACGATCTCACTTACGAATGCGATCTCACTCTTTGAAGCGCCTGTCAATCAACGCGTGCTGCTGTGTTAAGCGAGGCATCTTCTCATAGGATAAGGACACGAAGACTCATCAAGACTCATTCTGTGACGTTGATACAAAGATTAATTTAAACCCGGAAGTTGAACTAGTTTTCCCCTACAATCAAAATGAATGGATGGTAACATTGACTTCTACGATGCTCAACACTCATAACTCTGTTAAAATCTCAGAAAATTTGGTTTAGGGTTTCATGAATCTTTTAAAGTCTCTTGAATTTCAGACAATAATTCACTGCACAAAACACATTGTGGTCAGTATACTTGTTGCATGGGGACTCTTTTCTTTTTACTTATGTGTGGTTGTCAAGAATGTGGGTATGTTGTCCATGATGTCATGTTGAGTAGCGTCTACCAAGTGACAGATGGATTTGTGTCAAAATCCTGCAGAGTTTGACTAAAAGCACAGCCATTGACATCAACAACAAACACAATGGCTGGAATGTGTTTAGTTTGAAAGTGCCTACATTGTTTGTGTTTTTTTTTTCATGGGATAAGCCGGTGGTATATCAATTCTAATAATCATATGTTTTTGTATGCAAAATCATAAGCATAGTTAAGTTTTAAAGAGAGAGCAGGTTGGTTTTGTCAAAAATTTGCTATTTAAAGGTATGTAAATTGCTCAAAATTAAAATGTAAATAATGAGGCAATATGGAACAAAGTTCGTTCATAAGGGAAGAAGGAGGCAGGAACTTGTAAACCGGCAACATAATACTTTATAGTAACTATAAAATAGACAACACAATTAAAGTAAAGCCCCTCATGGACGACTGCCGCTTAAACTAACACAAAACACCAACATAAACAGTCCAAGCCTGGTCCTCTCTCATCCTTCACTGTCGTCACTCCTCCTTTTATCCTTCCGGAGCTCCACTATGAGACTCAAGACCGGTGTGGTGTGCCGCAATATCTTTTGGGTAAGGACAGACAAGGCAAGAAAAAAGGAGATGGATGAGAATGAGAGACAGAGATGAGAGAGGGATGAGAGAAAAAGAAAATCTGGGTCCGGTTCCCAAAACGCACTGCCATCCGGTCCTTCACCAGCTGGGTGTATTCCTCTGTGATGCCTGGCAGTGACATGGCATACCCCTCAGTGGACGGCCCTCTGACTACTCCACCGCCTAGTGGATGGCAATGGCTCCTCCAGCTTTGGGCAGCTGGCAGCGAATCCCCCGTTCCCTGCTCCTCCCCATCATGGTGGACGGCAGCAGGCTACGGCCTACGGCAAACGGTGGCGACTCCTCCACTCCCTCAGCTGGCAGCGAGTCCCCCGTTCCCTGCTCCTCCCCATCATGGTGGACGGCAGCAGGCTACGGCCTACGGCAAACGGTGGCGACTCCTCCACTCCCTCAGCTGGCAGCGAGTCCCCCGTTCCCTGCTCCTCCCCATCATGGCGGACGGCAGCAGGCTCCGGCCTACGGCAAACGGTGGCGACTCCTCCACTCCCTCAGCTGGCAGCGAGTCCCCCGTTCCCTGCTCCTCCCCATCATGGCAGACGGCAACAGGCTCCAGCCTACGGCAAACGGTGGTGACTCCTCCAGTCCCTCAGCTGGCAGTGAGTCCCCCGTTCCCTGCTCCTCCCTATCATGGCGGACGGCAGCAGGCTCCAGCCTACGGCAAACGGTGGTGACTCCTCCGCTCCCTCAGCTGGCAGCGAGTCCCCCATTCCCTGCTCCTCCCCATCATGGCGGACGGCAACAGGCTCCAGCCTACGGCAAACGGTGGTGACTCCTCCGCTCCCTCAGCTGGCAGCGAGTCCCCCGTTCCCTGTTTCTCCCCATCATGGCGGACGGCAACAGGCTCCAGCCTACTGCAAACGGTGGTGACTCCTCCCGTCCCTCAGCTGGCAGCAAGTCCCCCATTCTCTGCTCCTCCCCATCATGGCGGACGGCAACAGGCTCCAGCCTACTGCAAACGGTGGTGACTCCTCCCGTCCCTCAGCTGGCAGCGAGTCCCCCGTTCCCTGTTTCTCCCCATCATGGCGGACGGCAGCAGGCTCCAGCCTACGGCAAACAGTGGTGACTCCTCCGCTCCCTCAGCTGGCAGCGAGTCCCCCGTTCCCTCTTTCTCCCCATCATGGCAGATGGCAACAGGCTCCAGCCATACAGCAAACGGTGGTGACTCCTCCCGTCCCTCAGCTGGCAGCAGGTCCCCCATTCTCTGCTCCTCCCCATCATGGTGGACGGCAGCAGGCTCCGGCCTACAGCAAATGGTGGATGAATAATCTCAGATGAATAATCCAGACCTAGTCCTCTCTTGTCCTTCATTTTCATCACTCCTCCTTTTATCCCCATCGCCACTCGCACTCCTCCCACCCCCCTTCCAGAGTGACCTGTGACAGCCACAAAACCTGGGGGTAAGCATAGGCGAGGCAAGAGAAAAGGAGACGGAAGGATGAGGAGAGGTGTGAGAGAAAACAAAACACACAGCCATCCGGTTCCCAAAACACACTGCCATCCGGTCCTCCACCAGCTACTCCGCTCCCTCTCGGACGGCAGCTGCCCCACCAGAACCCAGGCGGACAGCAGCTAGTTTGTCCATCCCCCCGACAAGTCACTCCAGCCCACCGCTTTGAGCGTCCATAGAGGTAGAGTCTTCCCGGCTCGATTGCATCTTGGATTTCCCACAGCGGCAAGGGCTCTTTGACAGCGTGTACCTCATTCTTCCCGGGTTTCGGCACCAATTTTACAAAGTTTGTTCATAAGGGATGGAGGAGGAGGGAACCGGCAAACATTCAACATAATACTTTAATTATAAAATAAACAATAAAACAAAAGTAAAGCGTCAGCACCTCATGGACCACTGCCACTTAAACGAACACAAAAACACCAACATAAACAGTCCAGGCCTGGTCCTCCTGATCCGCACAGACATGCCATTGCAAATTGAAGTAAGTAATCAGCTAAAAGTCTCAAAATGAAGTTGTCAATTTTGCTTAATATAATTTAGAAGGTTTAATATTTTTTGTCTTGTCCAACATGGATTTAATCTTCCATTTTAAGATACAGAGACTGTATGTGCATCGTTTCTTCAAGTAAAGTGATTGTTTTAGTACAACCATGCCATTTCATCAAGACAAACTAGTCAAGAATCAACCAATTGATACTTGATTTGTGGTCACTAGCACATGGATGCAGAAGTAATGAGCTCCCTATATATAACTAGACCGTGCCTGTCAAGCTGGAGCCTTCTCGCTCTGACACGTGTGCTATTAGCGCTCTAAGGAGATCCTCGTATTCCTGAAGGCTTAACTCTCGTCCTTTAAATAAAGCAACGTCTACACTTTTTCCAGCTGATCCTTTCTTACAAATCCTTTGCTTTGAGAAGATAAGCCACAGTGTTTAAACCGACACAAATCTCGGCATCTTATCACCTACAAATACGCCGCAGTGTACATGCATTGACCCCTGCTAAAGAGACGCCACTTGATACAGGGATTATTCAGCGGCCCGTAACCTTCCACCACTATCCATTACCCGCTATCAGTCGGCTGATCTGTTTATGCAGTGTTTGTTTGTTAAATGTCACATTTGTTACATCAGTGCACAATTATCATGTGTCTTCACAGCCTTATCGGATTTCTTTGAGACAGACGGGGCGACGCCAATGACAAACATTTATCTGCGATGTTCAAACTGCTTCCTCTAGATTTATCCCCAAACCAAGCCAATTGACTCTCATCAGCATCCCTTTGAGGATGAGGACGAATGGGAAGAGAGCAATGCATTAAAATTATAAGTGCACGCAAGAGTCGCACCTCGCTGCCGGTAATTGAGTGGAGTCGTCATTCTTTACACTTCATCTAGCATTGAGATATTCAGGGTCTTGAGTCTTATTAACATGCAGGAGCATGTGGGAGCGTCCTGTGTGCATATAACAATCTCAAACAGTGGAAGCATTCTTCGGTAACCAGAGCTAAATTAAATCATCTGAATGGGAAGACAGCTCCGCAGTCCTCTTTGTTTTATGGGTTGACGTGGAGAGCTGGGGTGGATCCAGCTGGGTAAACAAAACAACGCTGAGGTGTGTGAGCTGGCTAACAATAGGGTGACCATTGGCAGGTCCGTTGTTGGCAAGCGGGAGAGGAGTTTGATGGATAGCATTGATAAAGGTTGCGTTGAGTAAAATGTAATTTACAACTTTTCTCAGTTTTGTGTCATCTGTGAGGGACACGTTGGAGGAAAAAGTGGTTTGATTTTCAAAACGTATTTACAGGAGTCCAAAAGTCTGAGACGGCTTTCTCTTTGGACATGCTTTCCCCACTTTTTTTCAGGATTTGTTCCCTACGGAGCCCCTAAAGGCACAAGGTGAAGAACAAAAAGAGATGGGAGGAAAAATTATTTGTCAATTCTTTAGCGTTCCCTCAAGAAACTTTGAGCTTGTTCACAAAGAACACAAAAGTTTTTTAAGCGAATGCAAAGTTTCTCAGGGGAACTGCCTTATTATTTTTCCTCCCATCTCATATTTTTTCCACCACCATGTCCCCTTAGGGGCTTTGTAATAAACCCAATTGCTGCACTCATGGGATGGCACAAAGTCCAGAGGAATGAGTGTATAGTTCCTAGACATATCAGCCAAGAAAATCACAACTTTTAATTTTCCGTCAGTCTTAGTACACGATGGAACTACAGTAGAGTCAAGATTTAAATAGGAAAAATATGGAAACTCTTTGGTCATTTTTGAGCAAGATGCTAACGGTCTAATCAGATGATCAATGATCTATGCTAAGCTATGCTAAAAGTGCTAGCGCCAGACCCAACTCTAGGGGAGTCGGAAATTTCATAAATAGTGGCGTGTTCCTTTAAGTGTGATGCCCATCAGATGGGGATATCATGAGAGGAGAGAGGCATGTGTGCTGTTACACCGTGAGGTGAGATGAGAGCTATTTTGCAGAAAAGAAAATCTTTCAACCTTTCTGTGAGAGGAGAAAAGTGGATTGCAGACTCACTTATTAATCCTTCATAACACAAAAATGTCAACATAAATGTCATATCTTGAAATACGGCCCAAAGTGCAGAACGCAGCTTTTTGCCTCTGCCCTCATACGGCCGGTCAAAAGGGCATCTTTCACAGATGGTTATTATCTCTTCTATAAGAAAAAAGCTAAGAGAAAAGGTGAAGGAAGCTTCAGGTGAGAATAGAAGGGAACATGCTGAAAAATCAAAGACGGACACTCAGGACAACAGAAATTAGATCAAAGCTGGGATGACGCTTGGGCTGACAGGAAGGGGCGGCGCAGTATCCATATGGATAAAGCGGAGGAAAATGTGTGTGGTTTAGTGTTTTCAAAAATACTGTGATGTAGCACACATGTGCTAATTCAAAGAACCACACTCTACATAGTTTTGTAAGATCTTTATTTTGTTTGTTTTACTGTGGTGCCAGTCACATGAAAGGTGCACATTCCATGGTGACTGTCATTAAAGTGGAGCATGCAGGTGAACTTGCACAAACAATGTATGTGTATTAATGTGTATGTTTCTTTCTCATACCGGTTCCTGGAAATGCCTAGTAGGAGGGGCACGCGAACAGGAAACAGGTTATATGTCATCCTGAAGGGGAGGAGTTTGTCCAATAAGGATATTTAGACCGAAATGTCATGAATCTGTATGTGTTTGAAAGATTTCTAAATATTAATGCAACTTGTTAAACTGCATACATTATAAAGGTATTTTTGGTAAGGTTGCAAGCACATTGTGAAACATTAATTGTACGGCTGGTAACTAATGAAGAGTTATGATTGGTCAGTTTGAAAAGGAAGTAGGTGGTCAAAACTATAAAAGAACAGATGAAATGTTGGGAAGGGAGAGGGAAGGTGTGTTTGTTGGATTAGTAGCCAACCATGTAACTATTTTTTTCCCTTCGTGTTTTTTTCTTTGTTTTTGTTAAATCTTGACTTTGAACAGTTTTTGTTTTTGTTTTGTTAATTTGTTTTCTGAAGTTAAATTTGGATTTACAATGGATTTTTTTCGTTGGACTTTGTTGCACCTTTTGGAATTTTTGGCACCCTAAATTAAAAAGAGAACTTTTCCATGGACATTTCTGAAGTTTTGCCATTTCTTTTGCTGCCTGTTTAGCCACTGCACTGACCGTCTTACAACAAATACTGACCGTGATACCGTTACTGAAGTCGGTACTGAAATTTTAAAATGTGACGCTTTGAGCGCTGTTGAGGTGGAATCGTAAACACCGCTGACTGGCCATTGTGCTCACGCGCTCATCGGATGTGTCTGTGATTGGCTACAATGATCAACGCACGGATGTTTTTTAAAGTGTTTTGAAAGCGGGAGTGTGTGAAAGCACAAGCAGGCGTCGACCAGCGGTAGGCTAATAGACGCCTGCATTCAAATGCTCCCGTGTATATCTGTGTAAGGGCTCTGCCAAGTCAAGTTAAGTCAACTTTATTTATATAGTGCTTTAAACAATGCAGATTGTTTCAAAGCAGCTTTACAGTGTTAAACAGGAAAATAATACAACAGAATTTTATTCGGCCGTACAGCCGCTCCGGAGAAAACGGTGATGTCATCAGCTCATTTCAACTATCATACAGTGACAATGTGGGCTTTAGATCAGTAATTAGATCAGTAATTTAGTTTATATGGTTAATTTAGTTTAATAATTAGATTCATTTGGATATTTAGTTGAAAAATTTAGTGTCCCCAACTGAGCAAGCCAAGCCAGAGACGACAGTGGCAAGGAAACCAAGACCCCATCAGGTGACCTAATGGAGAAAAATGAACCTTGGGAGAAACCAGGCTCAGTCAGGGTGCCAGTTCTCCTCTGGCCAATTAACAAACAGCGTATGATTATTATTCTGACAACTTTACAGGTCAGAGGTCATATTAGATCGGAATATTCGAAAGATCGGAGTCATCACGCCGGAGACGGGTTTATTGAGGAATGACGTATTGATTAAACAATTATTAAATATGAATATTCAAAAGATTGGAGCCGTCACAGCGGAGACGGGTTTATTGAGGATGCCGTGTCGATGAGGCAGTTATTGAATAGGAATATTCAAAGATTCGGAGTCATCACGCCGGAGACGGGTTTATTGAGGATGCCGTGTCGATGAGGCAGTTATTGAATAGGAATATTCAAAGATCGGAGCCGTCACGCCGGAGACGGGTTTATTGAGGATGCCGTGTCGATGAGGCAGTTATTGAATAGGAATATTCAAAGATCGGAGTCATCACGCCGGAGACGGGTTTATTGAGGATGCCGTGTCGATGAGGCAGTTATTGAATAGGAATATTCAAAGATCGGAGTCATCACGCCGGAGACGGGTTTATTGAGGATGCCGTGTCGATGAGGCAGTTATTGAATAGGAATATTCAAAGATCGGAGTCATCACGCCGGAGACGGGTTTATTGAGGATGCCGTGTCGATGAGGCAGTTATTGAGTAGGAATATTCAAAGATCGGAGCCATCACGCCGGAGACGGGTTTATTGAGGATGCCGTGTCGATGAGGCAGTTATTGAATAGGAATATTCAAAGATCGGAGTCATCACGCCGGAGACGGGTTTATTGAGGATGCCGTGTCGATGAGGCAGTTATTGAATAGGAATATTCAAAGATCGGAGTCATCACGCCGGAGACGGGTTTATTGAGGATGCCGTGTCGATGAGGCAGTTATTGAATAGGAATATTCAAAGATCGGAGTCATCACGCCGGAGACGGGTTTATTGAGGATGCCGTGTCGATGAGGCAGTTATTGAATAGGAATATTCAAAGATCGGAGCCGTCACGCCGGAGACAGGTTTATTGAGGATGCCGTGTCGATGAGGCAGTTATTGAATAGGACTATTCAAAGATCGGAGCCGTCATGCCGGAGACGGGTTCATTGAGGATGCCGTGTCGATGAGGCAGTTATTGAATAGGAATATTCAAAGATCGGAGTCATCACGCCGGAGACGGGTTCATTGAGGATGCCGTGTCGATGAGGCAGTTATTGAATAGGAATATTCAAAGATCGGAGCCGTCACGCCGGAGACGGGTTTATTGAGGATGCAGACATCAGGATCAGAGACAAATGTGATGAGCATGTGAGCACAATGGCCAGTCAGAGTTGTTTACGATTCCACCCAACAGCACTCAAAGTGTCACTTCTTTAAAATTTCAGTACTGACTAAGTATAGTGGTCTGTACTTTTGACATTTTGTCATTGTGTGATCTCATATGTATTAGGATATTATATGCATTAGTGGTTTGCACAGGTGTTTGTTTTCAAACTTGAAAATGATTGATATTGGTGATATATTTTGAACGGTTAATTAAAGGGTTAGTTCACCCAAAAATTTAAATTAGCCCATGATTTACTCACCCTCAAGTCATCCTAGTCATGGGCGTCACTAGGCCCTTTTTTTTTTTACTTCAGTCCCCCTAAAATTCTGTCCAGCCCCCCTGAAAAATGTGTGATTAACTTTTCAAACATATGAAACTGGCGGGAGGCTTCGGCTTCGTCCCGTCTTTTAATCAGCCTGTTCTTCGATCCAGTCAGAAGCATAGGTGTGTGTGTTGATCTGAGCCTCATTGGTCTGTCACCGCTCGCCAATGTCTAAATATTTGAGAAAACCAATCAAATCAGAGTAGGCGGGCTTTATGTTCACAGAAGCTGCTGAGGCTGAAAGCGAATTTTAGCAGCACGACTCGACGTCAAGTGAGAGATATGTAGCTAAACTAAACGTTTCATATTTGACAGCTGCTTCTTTAAGTCAGAAATGTTAAACAAATGACAAAAATATTCAGCCAAATTAATACACTTTTGTCTAATTTCGCCATTTTGAATTGAAATAGGCCTATGTAATGTAATTTATAATATAATTAACAAACAAGAAATATTTAGATTAGGCATAAGATTAATAGTAATGACTGTGTACGTATTGTAAATTAATTATGGATGGATGGATGGACATTTAGTTACCCAGCTTTCCTGGTAACCTTCGAAAATGATTCATAAAACATATAAATATCAGTTAAACATATGTTTACTTTCTTCACTGACAAAAATGTCCTGCCCACTTACATGCTATTGTTATTAATTTTTTTGGCGTTCAGAATATCTTAAAATGCACATATGAAGAGTTTGGTTGCAAAACGCGATATATCCAATTTGAGAAAATTTGTTATTTGCCATTATTATTTGACATCAACAGTCAAGTTCATTCACATTTTTTTTGTACATTAAACTATTACTTGAGCTCAGTGAAGGCCAGGGACACAATATTCTTCAAATCCAGGATATTTTTTATTTAATTTTATGTCCATAAATAGTTCATAAATAAGTCAAAAACCATGCCAAAATGCAACATATTTATCTTAACATTGTCAAACATCTTAAATTGATTAAAAAAACAATACATCATAAATATATGGAATAGTATATACAGAGATTGATTAATAATAATAAGATTCTGAGTTAGTTTTGGCCAGAACATACACAACATAACCACTTTTGTTTTTTTTTGTTTTTGCAAAACGCTATATATCCACCTTTGGCTATATTCTACTACTGTAATACCATTAAGAAAAGCTAGTGAATCAATGTTTTGTGTGTGTGTGTGTGTGTGTGTGTGTGTGTGTGTGTGTGTGTGTGTGTGTGTGTGTGTGTGTGTGTGTGTGTGTGTGTGTGTGTGTGTGTGTGTGTGTGTGTGTGTGTGTGTGTGTGTGTAACCTACGTGACTGACAGCTCGCCTATAGTATAAACAATTAAATGATAAACGTTTTTTAGTTAGCCTATTGAATCCTCTTTTTAAAAATATGTTATTTGTTTTGATATTATCGTTAAATCACTGAGCAAACTCGGAGCACTTCACCGGCGGTGACTCTCTCCTCGCGTGACATCCTGAGCTCGCGCACGACGCGCAGCATCCAGAACGCTCTATAGCCTAACCGTTATATCGCACTTTGTAAAGAAACTGGGCTGGCGGATATCGCGGTTTGTGAAAAAATACATTTTGTAGTAGGCTTAAAATGTACATTTTTAAATCTTATTAATGGCAGCAATTCACACATAGATTAAGGTACATCTGAACATTGATTTCCAATAATAAAATGCAAATGTCAAAAAATGGCGTTTATCGCGTTTTGCAACCAAACTCTTCATATGTAGATCAGAGAAATCAACATTTTCTCGAGGGGCCATGCCCCCGAAACAAAAGAATAAACAGCCAATATCCTAATATACATACTAATATGATACTAGTTAATAGTGAGAATTGGACTTTAAATTAAAGTCGTACCCATTTTTTTTTCATACCCTCACTGGGGCTGAGCCCCCCTAAAATGAAAATCGTAGAATCGCCCCTGATCCTAGGTGTGTATGACATTCTTCTCTCAGACGAACACAATCAGAGTTATATTAAAAATGTCCTGGCTCTTCCAAGCTTCCAGTGAATGGAAGGCCAAAATTTGAATCCCAAAGTGCATCCATCCATTATAAAAGTGCATCTATCCATCATATAACTGCTCCACACGGCTCCGGGCCTAAAGGCCTTCTGAAGGGAACTGATGGGTTTGTGTAAGAGAAATATCCATATTTAAAACATTATAAAGTAAAATATCTTGCTTCCGGCGGACCGCATTCCGTATTCAACTTCTGCCTGCATCTAGTGTGACCTTTCCGACGTGATTACGCAATCCGTGGCAGGCGCAGAGCAGCGCAAGATGAGCAATTTAGGTTTAAAACAATATATTTATATTTTTAGATAAAGACCAATGGTTTGTCTAGATCAGACTCTATTCCTCGTCTGGGATCGGTCAGAGCCTCTGAAGCCCTTACTTTGAAACTGCATTGATTTGGACCTTCAACCGTTGGTTCCCATTGAAGTCCATCATATGGAGAAAAATCCTGGAATGTTTTCCTCAAAAAACTTAATTTCCACTGAAGAAAGAAAGACATGAACATCTTGTATGAGATGGGGGCGAGTAAAATATCAGTACATTTTAATTTTGAAGTGAACTAATCCTTTAAATATGGGTATTTTTCTTACACAACAACCCCC
>CM042253.1:52529854-52622354 GCA_023566225.1 Romanogobio albipinnatus
CACGAGAACGAGACGAGACACGAGATTGGGTTCACGAGAACGATACGAGACACGAGATTGGGTTCACGAGAACGAGACGAGACACGAGATTGGGTTCACGAGACACGAGATTGGGTTCACGAGAACGATACGAGACACGAGATTGGGTTCACGAGAACGAGACAAGACACGAGATTGGGTTCACGAGAACGAGACGAGACATGAGATTGGGTTCACGAGAACGAGACGAGACACGAGATTGGGTTCATGAGAACGAGACGAGACACGAGATTGGGTTCACGAGACCGAGACGAGACACGAGATTGGGTTCACGAGAACGAGACGAGACACGAGATTGGGTTCACGAGAACGAGACGAGACACGAGATTGGGTTCACGAGACGAGACACGAGATTGGGTTCATGAGACGAGACACGAGATTGGGACACGAGAACGAGACGAGACACGAGATTGGGTTCACGAGAACGAGACACGAGATTGGGTTCACGAGAACGAGACGAGACACGAAATTGGGTTCACGAGAACGAGACGAGACACGAGATTGGGTTCACGAGAACGAGACGAGACACGAGATTGGGTTCATAAGACAAGACACGAGATTGGGTTCACGAGAACGAGACACGAGATTGGGTTTACGAGAATGAGACACGGGTTCACGAGAACGAGACACGAGATTGGGTTTACGAGACGAGACACGAGATTGGGTTCACGAGAACGAGACACGAGATTGGGTTCACGAGAACGAGACACGAGATTGGGTTCACGAGAACGAGACACGAGATTGGGTTTACGAGAATGAGACACGAGATTGGGTTCACGAGACGAGACACGAGATTGGGTTTACGAGACGAGACACGAGATTGGGTTCACGAGAACGAGACGAGACACGAGATTGGGTTTACGAGACGAGACACGAGATTGGGTTCACGAGAACGAGACGAGACACGAGATTGGGTTCACGAGAACGAGACACGAGATTGGGTTCATGAGAACGAGACGAGACACGAGATTGGGTTCACGAGAACGAGACGAGACACGAGATTGGGTTCATGAGAACGAGACGAGACACGAGATTGGGTTCACGAGAACGAGACGAGACACGAGATTGGGTTCACGAGAACGAGACGAGACACGAGATTGGGTTCACGAGAACGAGACGAGACACGAGATTGGGTTCACGAGAACGAGACGAGACACGAGATTGGGTTCACGAGAACAAGACAAAACACGAGATTGGGTTCACGAGACCGAGACGAGACACGAGATTGGGTTCACGAGAACGAGACGAGACACGAGATTGGGTTCACGAGAACGAGACGAGACACGAGATTGGGTTCACGAGAACGAGACGAGACACGAGATTGGGTTCACGAGAACGAGACGAGACACGAGATTGGGTTCACGAGAACGAGATGAGACACGAGATTGGGTTCACGAGAACAAGACAAAACACGAGATTGGGTTCACGAGAACGAGACGAGACACGAGATTGGGTTCACGAGAACGAGACGAGACACGAGATTGGGTTCACGAGAACGAGACGAGACACGAGATTGGGTTCACGAGAACGAGACGAGACACGAGATTGGGTTCACGAGAACGAGACGAGACACGAGATTGGGTTCACGAGAACAAGACAAAACACGAGATTGGGTTCACGAGACCGAGACGAGACACGAGATTGGGTTCACGAGAACGAGACGAGACACGAGATTGGGTTCACGAGAACGAGACGAGACACGAGATTGGGTTCACGAGAACGAGACGAGACACGAGATTGGGTTCACGAGACGAGACACGAGATTGGGTTCATGAGAACGAAACGAGACAAGATTTTTACATAATATTTTTAAGAAATCCTCAATGATGAAATACATGAATAGAAAATTAGTTTGCCGGTGCATTTGATATGTTTTAACTCATCTTGTAATGCATGTCATTTCAGTTCTACTTTCTGAGTATGAATTATCATATGCAGTAAAACACAACAAGCACTGTAAAGGTTTTCCCAAAAACTCAACTGACTGGCTTCTCGTGGCATGAGATCTCGTAAAACCCCTAATTAGAACACTTTGGATTTATAAAATCTGGATCCTAAAGCAAAACCAGCCGAGTGGCAGTGGGCTAAAGCTTAAAAGATGACAAAAACTTGGGATTTTTCTTTTTTAGTGGGGAATGAGGCACTAAAATTTGGCATTTCCACTTTTTGATACTTCAAATTTTCCCCTTTACTCATCCTAAGTTTTACTGCTGGCTTCATTATCCAGGAAAGAATCAGGTTTTTCTCTTGTTCAATTATTCACTATGCAGTCACAGACAACCATTAAACTTTCATAGGTGGCAATTTGGAGGTAGAGTTAGGCCTGCAGAGAGGAACGTGTGCCTCCGTCTCTGTGTACCAGATTCTCTGCCAGGACCTCGTCTGACGGACTGAGACACGCTCTGGCATGTTGAGAAAATAGATAACACTTCCCGACCTGACAAGTGTTCTCCATGTCTTGGCACTTGCACGCCTGTGGCAGCGAGCGGAGGCAATGATGTCAGCGGAGATGCTGGAGCTGGAAGTGAGAAACATGGCTTTTACAGCCAATTCGGTCCGCCCACCTCTGCAGGCGCTGAAAATAAACATTTAAATAAATAAAAAATCTCCCGCTGACATCACAGCTCAAGCCCCACAAAAGATGAGCGATCGCTTGACTGAAAATATGTCTGCTTGAGAGTCAGATGTGCTTCTCATCTGGAGAGAGGGATTTCTTTCTGTCGGATCGAGCAAGGCTTCACTCAAGTCGTGGGTGGGATTTTTTTCCCTCCCTCCTTGTTTATTCTCTCTTCTGTTCTAGTGCTCGATAAATCACTGACTGCACTACACACTTGAAATGTTCTTTTGAATAAACCTAAAAATATAGGCAACTGTACAATAACTAACTGATGCACATTAGCTAACAATGAGCAACACATGTGTTACAGTATTTATTAACTGTTCATTCTTAAATCAGGTCCATTAAATAATATTAACAGATATAACTTGGGATTTTAATAATGTATTGAGAAATGATGAAATTAACTAAATGTTGAGAGTACTAAATCCTTCAAAAATATTCGGCATTGTTAGTATACCAAAAATATATACCAAAAATGTGAAATATTTTAGAAAAATATTTGACGATATTTGACATATTTTATACTTTTATTTTGTATACATTATATATAATTTTTTAGTAACACTTTACATTAAGGATTAATTTGATGATTTGTATTGATTGATTTATTATTGATTGATTTATTTGTTTGTTTGTTTGTTTGTGTGTGTGTGTGTGTGTGTGTGTGTGTGTGTGTGTGTGTGTGTGTGTGTGTGTGTGTGTGTGTGTGTGTGTGTGTGTGTGTGTGTGTGTGTGTGTGTGTGTGTGTGTGTGTGTGTGTGTGTGTGTGTGTGTGTGTGTGTGTGTGTGTGTGTGTGTGTGTGTGTGTGTGTGTGTGTGTGTGTGTGTGTGTGTGTGTGTGTGTGTTTATTTGTTTGCAACTGAACCAAATCAAACCAAATAGTTGTTTTGATGTAAGCAAACACAAATCTTTATATGTATATGCTTTCACCAAAACAACTATTGGATTTGATTCAGTTAAATAATAATAGTATTAATAATAATAATAATAATAATCATTTTTAAACAATAAAAACTCATGGTGATAAACTGTAAGATACATGTTCTTACCTATAATATTAAGTACATGTTCAATGCCGAGTGGGAGTTTAGATGAACATTTTATTAAATTAGATTTTTGTTAAATAAGTTCATTTAAATATTTTAAGCTAATTCATGGAAATGAATCAAACTTACAATCAATTCAAAGTTAAAAGTGATATTTTTTTTCTGCCTGTGACATTTCACTATAGGCTCCGCCCTCCTCCGTACTTCCGCTCAATTTTCATTTTCCTTCAGTACTCCGTCTGCGATTGTGGTATATTCTCTGGTTTTCTCATTTAAATTTTAACCGGTCCAATCAGCAAACAGAGGGAGTGGCTGTGAACGATGACGCTAATGTCGTGCGCTAGTTTGAAAATGAAATGAAATGAAATGTAGAGAGTCTGTTAGAACCAGGCTAGGGCTGCCACTAACGACTATTTTTATATAGATTAATCTACCGACTAATTTATCATTTAATCGGTTAATCTATCGACTAATTTATCGCAATAATTTTCAACAATTTTACTTAAAAACATTTAATTTAACTTACAATGTTGGCCCTCAGTAGTATAAAAGTATAAAAGTACTGAAAAGTATAAATGTAAACAAGCTCTTGACAAAATGTTAAATTAAAATAGTAAAAATGTAAAAAGGTACAAATTTGTAAACCAACATAACAAAAAGAAAATATCAGCAAATACTTTTTGTATAGAATAGTAATGTCATGATACCAAAATTATGACTTCGATACGATATCAGACCAGACTAAAATACCTCAATACCGATACTGAATCCATACCAGTAGGTAGGCTATTGGTAAAAAAAAAATTCCCATAAAATTTACAGTAAAAAAAACGGCAGCTGTAGTTGCCAGAACTTTACCGTTAAAAATACGGTAGCAACATTTTCAGTTTTACAGATTTAAGTTAAATTTACAGTAAAAAAACGGCAGCTGTAGTTGCCAGAACTTTACCGTTAAAAATACGGTAGCAACATTTTCAGTTTTACAGATTTAAGTTAAATTTACAGTAAATAACCGTATTTCATTAACTGAAATAATGTTTTTAACAACCTATTGAAACACTAATATCTGTTTGATATACTGACAACCACCAATCACAGTTGAGATGAGAGTCACATGATCAATCAAAGCTTTGAGGATGACAATACTAATAGTCATTCACACAAACACTGAACACCATCATGTACACGCAATACGCATTCATTTAACAACATTAAATGTAACATAAAACCCTAATGTTCAGAACTGATTCGGAAAGCATTTATAAGAAGAAACGGTTATTTCAATGAACATACATCAGAAGTGTCACGCAGGGAATTCTGGGAATGTCAATTTACGGGTTTTCCCTGTAAATTACACAACGTCTTGTTCTTTTTCACTTCCTACAACTGTAAATTTAACGGTATTTTACTGTAAAATCACATTAAATATAAGGTTAGATCTGTTACAGTTATTCACTGTATAAAGTACGGACACTTTCTGTTGGCCAATTCACTGTTTTTAACCGTAACATCTTTACAGTCTTTTACCGTTAAAATCACAAATATTTTTTTGATGTCAGCACACACCACGATAAAATGGCGTCGTTACCTGAGTCGCAGCAGTGTGTGGGAGGCGTGGTCAGGAGTAAAACCTCATCATGAGTCCATTTAAACAATATGATTTCAATGAGGAAAAAAATATTTGTGGTGTTTTTCCTGCTTAAAATAGGACACTATAACTATAGCAATAAAATGTTCATATTTTTTTTTTTTTTTTTAAAGTTAAAGTTTTTTTTAAAGTACCACAAAGGGCAAATTTAAACATTTGACATTTTCATGTAGAAAAAAAGAATATATTTATTGAAAACATTGATTTCTTTAACCATACACCTGAACAAACACATTTATCCAGTTTATAATGTATTACAAATATCATATTTAATAAAAAGTAACATTTCAAATTCAGCTGTTGCTCTCAGGCAATATTGTACCATTGTGGAACACAAGTATTACCAAACCATCTCATCAAGTTATCGTGTCAAGTTATCATATCATCCTCATATCCTTCATCCTCATCTCCATCTTCGATCTCTCCCTGCCGGATTGTCACTATGACCTCATCTTCCTCATCACATGACCCCTCATCCTCACCCTCATCAGTTGTGTTCTATGCCTTTTTTGAAGTGCTATAGAAAACGTGCAGATCATAATATGTTCAGTTATAATACACTCTAAAAAAAAAAGGTTCTATATGGCACCAAAAATGGTTCTTCGTCGTAATCATAGGGGAACCACTTTTGGTGCTATATAGCAGCCTTTCTCAAAGTGGGTGCCGCGGCACACTGGGGTGCCGCCTGACTGTGTCAGGGGTGCCGCCAAAAAATTACGTAGGCTAAAAAAATAAAAAAAAATCTGAAATTTCATATATAAAATATATTTGAATTTACATAAATACATTCTTCTTCTTTTGAACCCTTTCGCACGTACGATCACACATTCACACATGTGATTAGACCGGCAGTGCATCACGTTCATTCAAATGTAAATTCAAATGTGCTTTCGCGTTGGCTTGCACTGAGCCAGAGACAGGCGCGCTCAGACTTGTCATATATCACAACTTTTCAGTGTTTTCAGCCACATAATGTTTATTTTAGGTTTCATACATATACGTACTAAAAAAACTATACATTTAGAGTTTGTAAAATACACAATGATGAAAAATGAAGAGGCAATAATAATCCTTTCCATTATAATAAGTTTTATTCATATCAGATACACATTGTGTAAGTAACTTTAAAGTTTACTCTATTCTTCTCCCAGTTCACCTGCCACTTACTTTTACGTATTTTGGGAGAAGTGGATGAATTCACGTCTTGTAAATCCAACAGATCCGATTTTCTGAACTGCGCCTGCGGCGGCGATGGCGGCGCCCATCGCGCATACAGCTCAACTAACGCGATCGTTTTAAAGGTGTTTAAACGACAAAACACTTCCTCTTGTATATATTTGACAATCGGAATATCAGATATTTCAGGCCATATCTAACAAATTTGTGAATATTTTGAATAAAAAAGGAAAAATGACATAAAATTCTCTCATTGATTGTGGTCACCCCCACCCCCGGCTTGTGTGAGCGCGTATGTGCGCTGCATGCGCGCATGTAGATCTTTCTCCATTTCTCGTTGCAGATTATTTTTGTGTGTGTGTGGGTGTATGTGGGTGTGTGTGCATGCACATATGGCACGGATGAAAGCAAGCACTATATGGAAAAACATTCCTGCTCATCTCTGGTGCATGGAACATGGATCTTTTTCTTATCGTAGCCTATTGTATCTGATTTTATTTATTTTTGTTATGTCTGCCACTTTTTATTTTATTTTAACTGCATCCTGCACTTCAGTTTAGTTCTCCTGGTCAGGATTTGTTGTTGGGTTCTTGTATTGTGCGGTCCACCTCTTACGGTTTTATGGCATTTGTGTCTCTGATTAATTATTTTGTGAATTACTTTGCAAACCTGTGTTTTTAAAGGTGCTATAAAGTTGCTATACAGTTGTTATTATTATTGTTATTTACAGTTCGTATTATGCTCTGTTCATTACTGTCCTGTCTAAATAAACAGGACATTTGCATTTAAATTTGGGTTATGCAGTGTTTTTAAATTATATTTTAAACTGGGGTGCCTTGAAATTTTATGCACTTTTGAAAGGTGCCCTGACTGAAAAAAGTTTGAGAAAGGCTGCTATATAGCACCATATCTTAACATGTTCTGTATATGGTAGCGGTGCTATATAGCACCTTAGTCAAAGAACCGGTGAAGAACCTCTGAAGAACCTCTGAAGAACCGCTGAAGAACCACTGAAGCACCAAAATTGGTGCTATATAGCACTTAAAAAGGTTCCCCTATGATTACGAGCCAAGAACCATTTTTGGTGCCATATAGAACCTTTTTTTTTAGAGTGTATGTGAATTACTAATCTTATATGTGCATTACAAAATCATGCAAAAATGCAAATATATTTAGAGAATTCTAGCTGTTTTCCTTACAAATATACTATATTTGTACCCAACCCAGTGTGTCTGGTCTGGCCTTATGCGATTCCATTACACTTAAAAAAAAAAAGGTTCTATATGGCACCAAAAATGGTTCTTGGCTCGTAATCATAGGGGAACCTTTTTTAGTACTATATAGCACCAATTTTGGTGCTTCAGGGGTTCTTCAGCGGTTCTTCAGAGGTGCTATATAGCACCTTAGTCAAAGAACCGGTGAAGAACCTCTGAAGAACCGCTGAAGAATCACTGAAGCACCAAAATTGGTGCTATATAGTACTAAAAAAGGTTCCCCTATGATTACGAGCCAAGAACCATTTTTGGTGCCATACACTCTAAAAAAAAAAGGTTCTATATGGCACCAAAAATGGTTCTTGGCTCGTAATCAAAGGAGAACCTTTTTTAGTGCTATATAGCACCAATTTTGGTGCTTCAGTGGTTCTTCAGCGGTTCTTCAGAGGTTCTTCACCGGTTCTTTGACTAAGGTGCTATATAGCACCGCTACCATATACATAACATGTTAAGATATGGTGCTATATAGCACCAAAAGTGGTTCCTCTATGATTACGACGAAGAACCATTTTTGGTGCCATATAGAACCTTTTTTTTAGAGTGTATAGAACCTTTTTTTTTTGAGTGTATGGTACAATGTTGCCTTGAGGCAACACACAGTTTTTTGTTATTTATTCTAAAACATTTGAGGATATATAATGTAAAGTTCTTCAAAATACTTCTTTACTTACCAGTGAAGGCGACTCATATTTTTTGTGGGTGATTAACTGGACGGAAATCTGTGAAAAATACACTTTTCATCTGAGAAAATATGGAGCCATGTAACTTGTGCACATGTGCTGAAACAGGGCACAAAATGGACCCCTGTGGGTCATGTGACCAATTATTTGCACTTTCATTGATTAGTATTTGAGTTCTTCTTCCCTGAGAGAGGTTTGACCAATAAATTGGTGTTTCATTTAATTGAAAATTAACTAAAATAGACTATGTTGCCTGGAGGCAACACCGTATCATTTAAATTCAATTCATTCACACTTTCAAATTATGTCCACAAACAGGGCCGTTTTTAGGCATAGGCAAACTAGGCGGTCGCCTAGGGCGCCATCAGTAGGGGGCGCCAATAGCGTATATCTGGCACTAGATTTTTGCGTGTAAAGGGTGTCACGGCCACCCTAAAATGTTATTGCCGCCCCCACTAGTTCCCACACTGGATCAGAGTACTGTCAATTTGACGATTCCTATTTGCCATTGGATCAGAGAGAAAACTGTCAATTACTGTAAAAAAAAAACAACAAAAAAAAGTTTGCGTTTGGAGCGCTCAACAACACCATTAGATCAAAGAGAGGGAACGCTTTTTTAAGCATACAATAAAGCTACATTCAAACTAAAGGCCAATTTAAAAAACAGGTACAGTAAAAAGTGCACAAATCTGTATTTTGTTAGGGCAGTATTTGCGGTAGTCGAGAAATCCCGCTGTGAAATGGGCAGATAGCATTGCTCGATGTGTATGTTAGAGGCAAAATATAACTGCACACTTCACTTCATCATTTCATGAGTGCGCAGTTATATTTTGACTCTATAAAGCTTTCTTCTCTCACTTGCACCTCCAAACGTTTTTTGCACCAGTGCATTGTTAAAGGATCAGTGTGTTTTGTAATTGTCCCATACAAAACTTTAACGGCCAATTTAAAAATGGCATAATATGTGCTAATTCACAAGATTAATACATTCTTTATTAAATCACTATGTCAAATTTAACGAATCTTTACGGATGGTGTTGAATGCTGAATCGATTCATTCAGTTCTAATAGTGCTTAATGCAAGCAGTGATGTGCACACAGAGGGACGCTATGCGCGTTATTTAAAGGGAAAGTTCATCAGTGAGTAACAAAAAACGCACTGAATCAGTATTTATTCTTATTACTTTCATGTGAAACGTAATAATATCACATAATAATTATGTATTATGTCACTGAAGCCCTGCGGATAGCTAAAGCTGACTCCAAATCATCAGTCCTCGTCCTGCTCGATCTATCTGCGGCCTTTGACACGGTCAATCATCAGATTCTTCTGTCCACCCTCTCATCACTGGGCATCACAGGGTCTCCGCTCCTTTGGTTTGAGTCCTATCTCACAGGTAGGTCTTTCAAGGTTGCCTGGAGAGGTGAGGAATCCCAAGCACATCAACTGACCACTGGGGTTCCCCAGGGCTCGGTGCTTGGTCCTCTCCTCTTCTCCATCTACACTACTTCATTGGGACCCATCATTCAGGCACATGGCTTCTCACACCACTGCTATGCTGATGACACTCAGCTCTACCTTTCATTTCACCCAGACGACCCCACAGTACCTGCACGAATCTCCAGGTGTCTGGCTGATATCTCTGCATGGATGAGAAAACATCACCTGCAGCTCAACCTGGCAAAGACCAGAGAGAGTTTCTCATCTTCCCCGCCAGTCCCACCATACAACATGACTTCACCATCCAGTTAGGTACATCCTTGATTTCCCCATCAAAGTCAGTCAGAAATCTTGGAGTAACATTTGATGACCAGCTGTCCTTCAGAGAACATATTTCTAAGACAGCTCACTCATGCCGGTCTGCGCTCCACAACATCAGGATGATTAGACCGTTCCTAACAGAGCACGCAACACAGCTTCTGGTCCAGGCCCTGGTTATTTCTAGACTTGACTACTGCAATGCGCTTCTGGTTGGACTCCCCTCTTGTGCGATCCAATCACTTCGAATGATCCAGAATGCAGCAGCACGTCTTGTCTTCAACGAGCCCAAAAGGACCCTCGTCACACCTCTCTTCATCTCTCTGCACTGGCTACCACTCGCTGCTCGCATCAAGTTTAAGGCGCTTGCATACAGAGCCACCACACGCTCAGCTCCTGCTTACTTTGACTCCATTCTACAAATCCACACCCCAACCAGAAGCCTTCACTCAGCAAAGGAACGACGGCTTGTGGTCCCATCACAGAGGGGGAAAAAATCCCTTTCCAGAACATTTTCATTCAACGCTCCCAGCTGGTGGAACGATCTTCCCAACACCATCCGAAACGCAGAATCATTGACATCATTCAAAAGTCAACTTAAAACTCAGCTCTTCCGTGAGCACTTAACCTCATAAAAAAAAAAAATTCCCTCTTTCTTCTTTTTCTTTCTTCTTCCCTCCCTACTCTAGCCTGTACTACTTTGAGCAATGTACACGGTCTCAGGATCTCAGGCTCTTATTGCGCTTCTCGACTCTTCATGACCTATCGCTTCATGTTCTCCCAAGTTGTAAGTCGCTTTGGATAAAAGCGTCTGCTAAATGCATAAATGTAAATGTAAATGTAGTTATGTCTGAGAACAATTTAGCAACTATGGATTGCATATATATATATATATAAATAATAGGCCTAGAGCTATACAGGCATGTGGCTACACAATGGTATTACTGGTATTAATTTGAATCCTTATTAACAAATATAATTTGGAATGTATGTATGTATTTGTTAAATAATACCAGTAATACCAATGTTGCTTTTTAAAATTTGACTGGGAGCACCAATAAGGATTTCGCCTTGGCTAGAAACGGCCCTGTCCACAAATTAGTAGAATCTACTAATATTTTATAAGTAATGCAATCAAACTTAAATATTTTAAGTATATTGTAATGAAATGTTTAATTAAACATAAAATCCAGGCTAACAGTGCAGAAAAGGAAATATTACAATAATATCAAATGTATAGCCTATTGTCTCGCTGGATGCATTCATCACTGATTCCCCGTTAATTTCACATAAAACGTTGATTTTCTTTTTATAGTTGCATTGTCAAGCTTAGCATTTTCTTGGAGTTTGCTGGATGGGTTGCCAGCTCGTGATGCTCGTGAGGTCTCCAGACAGAAGATTCCCCTTCATTCAAGGACGTAACAAACGCTCCACAATCATGCCTGCATTCTTCCAGCCTTCAGAATGGGAAAGAGTCGCATGAATCAGGCTGTGTGGGCCGACTAACAGCGTTTGCCCGAGCAAATAACTCCCACTCACAGCGCCTTCACTTCTCCATCCTTCTGCAGACACAGGGAAGCTCATTTTATTTCCATAATGCAGACAAACACACAACAAAAAGACAGATCAAGATGAATAATTACGTATGTGAATGATTACGTAAATGAATGAACTGTGGGAAAAACTGAGCAAATTTGAGCTTAAAAGACGTCCAAACACAAGACAACACTTGGGCTGTCAGTGAAAATTGAATAGACGCCAAGCATAGACCTGTCCATGAAACCAAACACCTTGTAATCTCTGTCGACTTCGCTTACATGATGGAATATCAAACATCTCACAAGTTATTTAAGCAAAACGACATGTAACCAAACTCAAGGTTTTTTCGGCTAGAAGTGTTTACTCATAGCCGGAAAAACATTGCGTCTATAGTCTATTTCTTTTAAAGCCAACTTTCATAGCTCAGCTCAGGATTATCCCACAGTAGGGGAATAGGCCTTACAATTAATGTGGATGATATATTTCACATGATTTGACTGTGGCAGAATTGATTGAGAAATGTTTGAGTTCATATTGAGATCAGCTTATTTAATTGATGTCTGTCTTGGTAAATCTGAGCGGAGTTTGAGATATTAAGATTTCTTCTGAAACTTCATTTGCATTCAGACTCATTGGACATTAGAGGACATTAGAGCAGGGTTATTTACATAAAGCACTGAAGTGCCTTGAAACGCTCAGCATTATTCAATGTGTTTTTGTAATTTCCACTGAAACAGGAAGACAGGGCAGGGCATATCCAACAGTCCCTCCCTTTTTTAAAAATAGCGTTTAGTTTATATCACAGCTCATCCAGAGCCGTTGATCTCAGTAAAGCTGCAGTTTCCTCCTAATCTCTAACCGTTTCTCCTCCTGATCTCCTCCACATCGCTTTAAAATACATCATTCTGTGCAGAACTCAAACGGCTCTGATCGTTCCCTATCCCCTATATAGTGCACTGTCTGATCGTTCCCTGTCCCCTATATAGTGCACAGTCTGATCGCTCCCTATGCCCTATATAGTGCACAGTCTGATCGCTCCCTATGCCCTATATAGTGCACAGTCTGATCGTTCCCTGTCCCCTATATAGTGCACAGTCTGATCGCTCCCTATGCCCTATATAGTGCACAGTCTGATCGTTCCCTGTCCCCTATATAGTGCACAGTCTGATCGCTCCCTATGCCCTATATAGTGCCATTCACCATGTAGAAAATAGTAAATGTGTGAACAAGTGACGCAGTTGTTTATGTTTATAATGTAGGGGGCGAGGCATCAGATTCTAGAGAGCATTTGATTGGACAGAAAATCTGATGAGAAGCTGCAGTGCAGAGTGATGTCATCAAAACCATCGATCCTTACTGACGGAAGTGAGAGACTGTGAGTTTTGAACGCTTTAATCTTTTAAATGTGAATGTTGTCCTTATTTTGGAGCACACTAGCGTATAGCTAACAGTGAGGCTAACATATTCACACTACAAGCCAAACAACTTCAATTTTGATTTCATGGGGACTTTAACTGCAACTGGGAAAAAAAATAACTCAGAAATTGCTATTAAATTTCACAAAGAAACACAATTTTGAATGAAATGTGAAATGTAGAAAGACTGAAGTAATATTTTCTCCAGTAATCTTTATTTTATTTAAAAATATTTGTAAAACTAAAACCATGAGAATGTTTCTTGAACTGATAAATACTGAAATAAAACATTTACATTTAAAAAAAAAATACTAGAATTACTAAAAAAGCAGGAAGTGTAAATCCTGACTTGGCCCGGTAAGAACCCACAGAACACACTGGAACCGCGGAGGCTAGTTTTGCAGCACTTGCATGTTTTCCAGAAAAGTATGAATTGCTGTGAGCCTCTGTTTCAAGGACATGCTTGAGTTATGCAAATCCACTGTCAATCAAATAAGTCTCTGTCCTCTTATGTTAGGACACGGCGGGACTGGACCAGGTCCAGAATATGAGCGTGTGCCTAGAATCGAGGCGGCCAGGCTGAACATTATAAAATAAGCAGTGTGTGGACTAAAGCGCTGGTAGTAATGTGCCGTGAGGGCGGATGATTTGGCCCGTGGATGAACTCTGTTTGTGCTCACAGAGTTTTATTAACATCTGAGCTGCTTTCATTTGCTCTGCAGAATAAGATATTACTGCCCTGTGAGAGCCGGGTCAAATAACCGGCCTAAAACAAATCATTCCGCAGGCGATTGCCTTAACACTGGGGCTTTCTTATTTAAAATAAATTAATCAGGTCAGCATTTAATTGAGTTTGGAGTCTGTCTGATGTGTGTTTGGGCAGTGAATTGTACAGATAATATGAAGAAATGTGTTGCTCCAGCACTGAATGGACACCGATGAGAGGATCGTGAGAAGTTCAGACTGAATTAAACTCTGTCCCCCCTCAATTCCAGTTAAAACCAGTACGATCGCCTGCATTTGCTCCCGGATAATTAATAACTTAAGGTTAATGCATTTACATATTTATTCAGGTCACAGTAGAGGTGATAGTAAAGAGTGTGATTATGCTCTTTTTTTGTGTGTCAGCGAGAAGCTTTGATTCTGATTCTCAGTTTGTGAAGTTTTTAATCACTTGACTGTATAAATCTATTTATTTAAAAAGAAACAGCAGATTTGGGCGAACTACATACACTCTAAAAAATGCTGGGTTAAAAATAACCCAAGTTGGGTTGAAAATGGACTAACCCAGCTATTGGGTTGTTTTAACCCAGCATTTGGGATGTTTTAACCCAGCGGATGGGTTAAATGTTTGCTTAAAACAACCCAATTGCTGGGTTAAAACAAGTCAATCGCTGCATTAAAACAACTCAATTGCTGGGTTAAAACAACCCAATGGCTGGGTTAAAACAACTCAATCGCTGGGTTAAAACAACTCAATTGCTGGGTTAAAACAACCCAATTTCTGGGTTAAAACAACTCAATTGCTGGGTTAAAACAACCCAATCGCTGGGTTAAAGCAACCCAATGGCTGGGTTAAAACAACTCAATCGCTGGGTTAAAACAACTCAATTGCTGGGTTAAAACAACCCAATCGCTGGGTTAAAACAACCCAATGGCTGGGTTAAAACAACTCAATCGCTGGGTTAAAACAACTCAATTGCTGGGTTAAAACAACCCAATCGCTGGGTTAAAACAACCCAATTGCTGGGTTAAAACAACTCAATTGCTGGGTTAAAACAACCCAATTGCTGGGTTAAAACAACCCAATCGCTGGGTTAAAACAACCCAATTGCTGGGTTAAAACAACCCAATTGCTGGGTTAAAACAACTCAATTGCTGGGTTAAAACAACTCAATCGCTGGGTTAAAACAACTCAATTGCTGGGTTAAAACAACTCAATCGCTGGGTTAAAACAACTCAATCGCTGGGTTAAAACAACTCAATCGCTGGGTTAAAACAACTCAATCGCTGGGTTAAAACAACTCAATCGCTGGGTTAAAACAACTCAATTGCTGGGTTAAAACAACCCAATCGCTGGGTTAAAACAACCAAATCGCTGGGTTAAAACAACTCAATCGCTGGGTTAAAACAACTCAATTGCTGGGTTAAAACAACCCAATCGCTGGGTTAAAACAACTCAATCGCTGGGTTAAAACAACTCAATCGCTGGGTTAAAACAACTCAATCGCTGGGTTAAAACAACCCAATCGCTGGGTTAAAACAACTCAATCGCTGGGTTAAAACAACCCAATTGCTGGGTTAAAACAACCCAATTGCTAGGTTAAAACAACTCAATCGCTGGGTTAAAACAACTCAATCGCTGGGTTAAAACAACTCAATTGCTGGGTTAAAACAACCCAATCGCTGGGTTAAAGCAACCCAATGGCTGGGTTAAAACAACTCAATCGCTGGGTTAAAACAACTCAATTGCTGGGTTAAAACAACCCAATCGCTGGGTTAAAACAACCCAATTGCTGGGTTAAAACAACTTAATTGCTGGGTTAAAACAACCCAATCGCTGGGTTAAAACAACCCAATTGCTGGGTTAAAACAACCCAATCGCTGGGTTAAAACAACCCAATTGCTGGGTTAAAACAACCCAATTGCTGGGTTAAAACAACTCAATCGCTGGGTTAAAACAACTCAATCGCTGGGTTAAAACAACTCAATTGCTGGGTTAAAACAACTCAATCGCTGGGTTAAAACAACTCAATTGCTGGGTTAAAACAACTCAATCGCTGGGTTAAAACAACTCAATTGCTGGGTTAAAACAACTCAATCGCTGGGTTAAAACAACCCAATCGCTGGGTTAAAACAACTCAATCGCTGGGTTTAAACAATTCAATCGCTGGGTTAAAACAACTCAATCGCTGGGTTAAAACAACTCAATCGCTGGGTTAAAACAACTCAATTGCTGGGTTAAAACAACTCAATCGCTGGGTTAAAACAATTCAATCGCTGGGTTAAAACAACTCAATCGCTGGGTTAAAACAACCCAATGGCTGGGTTAAAACAACTCAATCGCTGGGTTAAAACAACTCAATCGCTGGATTAAAGCAACTCAATCGCTGGGTTAAAACAATTCAATCGCTGGGTTAAAACAACTCAATCGCTGGATTAAAGCAACCCAATGGCTGGGTTAAAACAACTCAATCGCTGGGTTAAAACAACTCAATCGCTGGGTTAAAACAACTCAATCGCTGGATTAAAGCAACCCAATGGCTGGGTTAAAACAACTCAATCGCTGGGTTAAAGCAACTCAATCGCTGGGTTAAAACAACTCAATCGCTGGGTTAAAACAACTCAATCGCTGGGTTAAAGCAACCCAATTGCTGGGTTAAAACAACCCTTATTGTGTCATAACCAATGCAGAGAAGCAAAACCGCACGAGGAGGCTGTGATGTCCAGTTGTAAGGCCCGCTCAGTCGTCCCAATGAAGGCCAGCGATTCGCGGGTGAAGGTCTGTTGTGCGTTCGATCTCAGTCTTCGATCTTTATCTGACTCCATTTTATCATAATCTCAAAGTTAGGTTAGAATGCCAATTGGTTATTTGGTCATTTATATTTAATGGTTAACCACACATTTAATCATTCTGTTTAACCCTTTGTTGAAATTATACTCATTCATAATCTACTAGAGTTAGTTAAAGCTGCAGTCCGTAACTTTCTGCTCTCTAGGGGTTAATAAACAGAGCATTGCAGCCGGAGCTACTTCTCTCTGTTTATGTCTATGGCGATTCACGCAGAGACTGTGCTCCTCCGCAGCGGTTCCCACCAGTCTGGCCTGAAATAGTCCCAATATAAACACGCATTATAAGTGTACCATAATGAATCGGCAGAGGACCTTTCAACACTTTCCATAAATTGAACACGGAAGGCCGAAAGTTTACTTGATAAAGTTTTAAATATGGATATTTTTCTTACACAAACGCATCGATTCGCTTCAGAAGGCCTTTATTAACACCCCGGAGCCGCGTGGAGCAGTTATATGACGTACAGATGCACTTTTTATGGACTTCAAAAACAGAGCAACTATTACTGCAATTATAAAGCTTGGATTAGCCGGGCCTTTTGTAATATAACTCAGATTGTGTTCGTCTGAGAGAAGAATGTCATACACACCTATAGGATGACTTGAGGGTGAGTAAATCATGGAGTAATTTTCATTTTTGGGTGAATTATCTCTTTAACGATAAAAGTTAAAAGCACAAGTGTGCAACCCCACAGTTACCGTGGTCTAGAACCGCCACTGGGAAGAACGTGTGGAGTTTGAATGAAACTTTTATTTGCAAACAGTCATTATTCTTGCAGTTCTGTTTGCGAGACAGAAATGGCACACTTCACCTTTAAAGGCAAACGACAGCCTTGGGCACTTTATGGAGAGAAGTATAGAAATGATCACGACTGCGTATAGCTTATAACACACAAACCCTTCTCCAGCTGAGAGAAGGTCAAGCGGGTCCTGTAAAAAACAGAACACACGTTTCCTGCTGTTTACATGTCTTTACATGGTATAATTAAATGTTGTTGTTGTTTGTTCGCATTAAGATTAGAATGGAGTAATCTCTGCAATACCACATCAGTGTATTTGCTTAGAAATGAAATGTTTTTTGCAAATATAATCCAGTGTCCCTAGACGCCGATGCCAATCTTTTAGCAGTTTCGCCATCGGCGTCTTTATATAAGCCTTTGTCTGCTTACACAGAGTAAGAAAAAAAAATAGTTAACCTCTTAAACTCTGCGGACCCTGATCAGGATCCGGAATGACATCATCAAGTATATACTTTAAATGTTAAATGTCTGTGGAGGAGCTCTGACCTCATATGTGGGTCCATTAGAGTCTCTACTTTCTGGAGATTTGCATCACTTTGGAATTTGTTTAACACAAAGTAATTATTTACGCTAAATTACTCTGGGACCATTTCCGCCTGGATTTGGCCGAGCCAAATGTAAAGGCGTCCCATACACACATACAGTGTCTCTAAATACACAACACTGCTGTCATTTTACAGGAAACCATTTGAAGTTTCATAAACCACTGCTAAATGTGATAAAGTATATGTTGTTTGAGCTGTAATAATCCTAATAATCCTTTAGGTGAGTGTATATGGAAAGACTTGTATATTGAAGAGATTTGGGTAGGCAGAAATTACATACAAAGGTAATATTCCTCCCTTCAGATCCATTTGAATAAATCTTGCATACATGATCCAGACAAAAATCTTTTGTCCAGTATTCTCTGCCATCTAGTGGAAACAGCCCAAACTGTCTGCAGGGTGCTAGAGCTCACAGGGCCTGAGTTACACACTTTCAACAATGCATTTCTAACCAAAGAAATCAAAAAGAGCCTTTTTTGGTGGGGGGGGGGGGGGGGGGGGGTTATTATAGCTCAGACAACATATACTCACATGTTTATCACTTTTAGCAGTGGTTTATGAAACTTCAAATGGTTTCCTGTAAAATTACAGCAGTATTGTGTGTTTAGAGACACTGTATGTGTGTATGGGACGCCTTTACATTTGGGTCGGACAAATCCAGGCGGAAATCCCCAAATATTGTCCCAGAACTAAAAGTCATTTAAAGGGGTCATATTATGTTTTTTTTTTTTTTAATGTTCAACTTGATTTAGTGTGTAGCTGTTTAAGCATGAAAAAAAACTCCCTGAAGTGCCTCCATTGTGGTCTTGAATTGTCTTTTGGGGAATGAACACGTCACAATATTCCTCATTTAAATAATTCCCGCCTACAGCATACACAAACAATAAAAGGGGTGTGGCCTGGTTGAGTTGTGTTAGTTGTTGAAACTTGCGGTTATGGTAAGGGGCGGGACATTTCCCAAACACAATCGAACAATTGACCTATCACAACACACTGATCCAGCCAACCAATCAGAGCACATTGTGCTTTTCAGAAGGAGGGGCTTCGTAGAGAGAGGAACTAAATGGAGCGTTACTGACAGACTGGGAAGAGAGGAGCTGCAACAATGGAGAATATGGGAGTGTTTTTTGAACATTCAGCATGAAAACCAATTCTAGTAGAGCCCAAACACAAAATCATAATAGGTTCCCTTCAAACGGCAGGTTTTTCTATAGCTTATAAATATAAAACTTTTTGATCTTCTAAACACGACATGAACTGTGTTAAATGCCTTGCAATTGAGTTTGATGTTAGCATGTAAGATAATTTGTATTTAACTTTAATTCATTTATATTAGATTTGAACATTTGATCAATACCTTTGAGTATTAAATACATTACACTCTAAAAAATGCTGGGTTAAAAACCACCCAAGTTGGGTTGAAAATGGACTAACCCATAATAAATATGTGGTCTAGGCGACTATTCACTAACCCAGCAAATGGTCGTTTTAACCCAGCAGTTGGGTTAAATGTTTGCTTAAAACAACCCATTTGCTGGGTTAGTGAATAGTCGCCTAGACCACATATTTATTATGTGTGCACTTTGGGTGTGAGCACAAAATCTGTGTGAATGAGTAAAATTATGCACAATATCATGCCGAAATTCAAGCCCTGTCACACCAACAATATTCATCTGGAGCAAATGAAGCGAGTGAGTGAGTGAGTGAGTGAGTGAGTGAGTGAGTGAGTGAGTGAGTGAGTGAGTGAGTGAGTGAGTGAGTGAGTGAGTGAGTGAGTGAGTGGAGGAGTGTTGTGTGTCACTCACTGTCTAAGAGATGAGAGAGAAAGAGACACTGGTATTGTGTGTCTATTCTGTGGAAAATAAGTATTGGAAGCATTTCAGATATTTCAGTATACAGTGAGGAAAATAAGTATTTGAACACTCTGCTATTTTGCAAGTTCTCCCACTTAGAAATCATGGAGGGTCTGAAATTGTCATCGTAGGTGCATGTCCACTGTGAGAGACATAATCTAAAAAAAAAAAATCCAGAAATCACAATATATGCTTTTTTAACCATTTATTTGTATGATTCAGCTGCAAATAAGTATTTGAACACCTGAGAAAATCAATGTTAATATTTGGTACAGTAGCCTTTGTTTGCAATTACAGAGGTCAAAGGTTTCCTGTAGTTGTTCAGCAGGTTTGCACTGCAGGAGGGATTTTGGCCCACTCCTCCACACAGATCTTCTCTAGATCAGTCAGGTTTCTGGCCTGTCGCTGAGAAACACAGAGTTTGAGCTCCTCCAAAGATTCTCTATTGGGTTTAGGTCTGGAGACTGGCTAGGCCACGCCAGAACCTTGATATGCTTCTTACAGAGCCACTCCTTGGTTATCCTGGCTGTGTGCTTCGGGTCATTGTCATGTTGGAAGACCCAGCCTCGACCCATCTTCAATGCTCTAACTGAGGGAAGGAGGTTGTTCCCCAAAATCTGGCAATACATGGCCCCGGTCATCCTCTCCTTAATACAGTGCAGTCGCCCTGTCCCATGTGCAGAAAAACCCCCCCTAAGCATGATGCTACCCCCCCCCCCCCCCCACCCATGCTTCACAGTAGGGATGGTGTTCTTGGGATGGTACTCATCATTCTTCTTCCTCCAAACACGTTTAGTGGAATTATGACCAAAAAGTTCTATTTTGGTCTCATCTGACCACATGACTTTCTCCCATGACTCCTCTGGATCATCCAAATGGTCATTGGCAAACTTAAGACGGGCCTTGACATGTGCTGGTTTAAGCAGGGGAACCTTCCGTGCCATGCATGATTTCAAACCATGACGTCTTAGTGTATTACCAACAGTAACCTTGGAAACGGTGGTCCCAGCTCTTTTCAGGTCATTGACCAGCTCCTCCCGTGTAGTTCTGGGCTGATTTCTCACCTTTCTTAGGATCATTGAGACCCCACGGGGTGAGATCTTGCATGGAGCCCCAGTCCGAGGGAGATTGACAGTCATGTTTAGCTTCTTCCATTTTCTAATGATTGCTCCAACAGTGGACCTTTTTTCACCAAGCTGCTTGGCAATTTCCCCGTAGCCCTTTCCAGCCTTGTGGAGGTGTACAATTTTGTCTTTGGACAGCTCTTTGGTCTTGGCCATGTTAGTAGTTGGATTCTTACTGATTGTATGGGGTGGACAGGTGTCTTTATGCAGCTAACGACCTCAAACAGATGCATCTAATTTAGGATAATAAATGGAGTGGAGGTGGACATTTTAAAGGCAGACTAACAGGTCTTTGAGGGTCAGAATTCTAGCAGATAGACAGGTGTTCAAATACTTATTTGCAGCTGTATCATACAAATAAATAGTAAAAAAATCATATATTGTGATTTCTGGATTTTTTTTTTAGATTATGTCTCTCACAGTGGACATGCACCTACGATGACAATTTCAGACCCCTCCAAGATTTCCAAATGGGAGAACTTGCAAAATATCAGGGTCTTCAAATACTTATTTATCCTCAAATAAGACAACACCGCATTGCACTTGGTTTATTTTTTCGGATAGCCTTTTAAAAGTTACAATTGAAAAAAGTATTATGTATAAAACTCAACCCGCCAAAGTGGCTTAGGAGTGACTGTGATGTACAACATCGCTGAAATACACCCGGGTTGGTGGGCGTTAATGTCAAGCCCTGATTAGAAGTATATCATCAATACTTCTCTTCACTTATTCACCCTCGCAATGCAAAACAGCCTTTGTCTCAGAAGTGCACTCTCTAGAAACAGAGCTAACATTTGTCCTTCTTCTTCTAGGGGGAGGGAATAGCTTGACTTATTGATTTATTTCTCTTGATGTGAATAGAGATTATATGCATGCTGCTAATTGCACTTCATTGGTCAGTGGGTTATTTTTTACCAGGTCACTCATTGATTCTCCTTTGACCTACAAATCGTCATTCGTCTGCATGTTTCTGTATTCATGAATCTGCCTCAGTCACTTCATAATCTTGACTCTGATGATGGGTCATAATCTGTACTTGTCATTCAAATGAACACTGGAGTGCTTATGTGCCATGCACAGCTATAAATAAGTTTGAGCAGTAAATAACCTCCTTTATTCAAACCGATTGCATCATTTTAAGCCCGTAATTGGAAGTGATGTAATTAAGAGATTGTGGGGAGTGGATTTTGAAGATGTTTGTCTCACAGAAAGGACATTGTGCATCAATGTCATAGATGAATTGGCGAATGCTTTTCAATTCCAGTTCAAGTTCTGACTTTGATTTGAGGCAGAATGGCAACTGTGTTTTAGGGATTGAATGAGTTAGACTCAAACTTAAGTCAAATATGCACTTTTCTCAATTAAGAGATATGTTTCTGGTAGAAGGAGCATCATGAATTATGAAAGAATCATGTCTTGTCATATTGGAGGTTCATGGATGTGCTGTAAGTTTATTGTTTGGTCACTGCTGGAAGCCACAAACCTTCCCATCTGATATTTTCATCAAATATTTCACAAATTTCTAGAAAAGTCTTTCTACTTCAAGATTTCATGTTTAGTTCAAGGTTTAACTTGGCATTTCTTTGTAATTATATGTGAAATTGAATAGAAATTGGGTAAAAATAGTTTCAAAGTAAATCACTCTTTTTCAATAAAAATTGTTTAACCACTTAAAGTCTCCGGACCCATCATCAAGAATATACTTTAATTGTTAAATGTCTGTGGAGGAGCTCTGACCTCATATGTGGGTCCATTAGAGTCTCTACTTTCTGGAGATTTGCATCACTTTGGCATTTATTTTACACAAAGTAATTATTTACACTAAATTACTCTGGGACCATTTCCGCCTGGATTTGTCCGACCCAAATGTAAAGGCGTCCCATACACACATACAGTGTCTCTAAATACATAATACTGCTGTCATTTTACAGGAAACTCTTTGAAGTTTCATAAACCACTGCTAAAAGTGATAAACATATCAGTATATGTTGTACATTGTTGAAAGTGTGTACCTCAGGCTCTGTGTGCTCTAGCACCCTGCAGACAGTTTGGGCTGTTTCCAGCATATGTCAGCAAACACTGAAAAAGATTTGAATGACACTGGGATATTGCATTTATGCCACTGTATATGGGTATTTGGGGGGGGGGGGGGGGGGGGTATAATAAATCTTGCATACAACATGACACAATCATCCTTTTTTCAGTATTCTCTGTAATCTAGTGGGAACAGCCCAAACTGTCTGCAGGGTGCTAGAGCTCACAGGGCCTGAGTTACACACTTTCAAAAAGTATTTTATAACCAAAAAAAGCACAAAAAATTTTTTTAGGGGGAGTGGGGGTATTTATTACAGCTAAATTAGTCGGAATTACATTCAATTTATTCTGTCATGTCTATATCTTTGGAATGTGGCCAATAAAATTGAAATTTCAACTCTTAAATGTGAAATTTGCCAAACCCTGATAAATCTCTCGGTTTCGTCTCACGTGCTGGATATTATGTTCATCAGGTTTGCTGCGTCCTGAAACAAGCACTTTGTTCCTGCAAACTACAGCTAGCGATGCAATTCACACAAATTGCTTTTTGATGAAGACTCATGACATCTGTAATTGCTTTTAATGGCTATCAGCTAAATGTAACTGGGAATGAAGAGGTTTCTGTCTTGGAATCTTTTTTTAAAAAAATAGTGAAGGAAGCATGAAATGTCGAGGCCCTTATAAATCACCCTTCACATGCAGATATTTGGCACTGGCTCTCTTGCTGGCATAGATAAACTACCTTTATCCATGTTTCCAGTGTTTCCTTGATTTTTGGAAATAAACAGGCACATGCACCAAGAAGATGATAATTCCTTGCATGTCTAATGGGCCCTTCAACTGACAGCTAATAAGAATTAATGACAAGCTTAACGCTGCGACGCAGTCAAGAGAGGAAGATCCAGGGTTTGCCACTAAGTAGGAAGGTCACTTCTTTCTTCAAACGCAAGCACTTTCCCGCAGTAACGGACAGGTCAGTTCAAGGACAGATGATGCATTAGTGATAAGAACTGAACCTTGAAGCATGTCCATAATGTGTGATGCATGAAGGAATTTGCAAGATTTACACAGAACTAGTCAAAGGAATCATGACTGACACAATCACTATCTATTTGTAAAGTATTCGTTTTTCCATTATGAATTATGCCTTAGCTTATTTAGATACATAATCATGTATATGCACCATATTGCCAGAAGTATTGTCCCGCCCCTCCAAATCACTGAGTTCAGGTGTTCAATCCCTCCACAGGTGTATAAATCAAGCACTGGGCCTGCAGACGCTTCTACACACATTAGTGAGAGAATGGGCCGCTCTCAGGAGCTCAGAGAACTCAAGCTCTAGTCCTGCAGACGCTTCTACACACATCAGTGAGAGAATGGGCCGCTCTCAGGAGCTCAGAGAACTCAAGCTCTAGTCCTGCAGACGCTTCTACACACATCAGTGAGAGAATGGGCCGCTCTCAGGAGCTCAGAGAACTCAAGCTCTAGACCTGCAGACGCTTCTACACACATCAGTGAGAGAATGGGCCGCTCTCAGGAGCTCAGAGAACTCAAGCTCTAGACCTGCAGACGCTTCTACACACATCAGTGAGAGAATGGGCCGCTCTCAGGAGCTCAGAGAACTCAAGCTCTAGACCTGCAGACGCTTCTACACACATCAGTGAGAGAATGGGCCGCTCTCAGGAGCTCAGAGAACTCAAGCTCTAGACCTGCAGACGCTTCTACACACATTAGTGAGAGAATGGGCCGCTCTCAGGAGCTCAGAGAACTCAAGCTCTAGACCTGCAGACGCTTCTACACACATCAGTGAGAGAATGGGCCGCTCTCAGGAGCTCAGAGAACTCAAGCTCTAGACCTGCAGACGCTTCTACACACATTAGTGAGAGAATGGGCCGCTCTCAGGAGCTCAGAGAACTCAAGCTCTAGACCTGCAGACGCTTCTACACACATTAGTGAGAGAATGGGCCGCTCTCAGGAGCTCAGAGAACTCAAGCTCTAGTCCTGCAGACGCTTCTACACACATCAGTGAGAGAATGGGCCGCTCTCAGGAGCTCAGAGAACTCAAGCTCTAGTCCTGCAGACGCTTCTACACACATCAGTGAGAGAATGGGCCGCTCTCAGGAGCTCAGAGAACTCAAGCTCTAGACCTGCAGACGCTTCTACACACATCAGTGAGAGAATGGGCCGCTCTCAGGAGCTCAGAGAACTCAAGCTCTAGTCCTGCAGACGCTTCTACACACATCAGTGAGAGAATGGGCCGCTCTCAGGAGCTCAGAGAACTCAAGCGTGGGGCCGTGATCGCTGGACACCTGTGCAATAAGTCCATTCGGGACATTTCCTCACTGCTAAATATTCCACGCTCAACTGTTAGTGGGATTATTACAAAGTGGAAGTGATTGGGAACAACAACAACTCAGCCACAGAGCGGGGTCAGCGCATGCTGAGGGTCACAGAAGTCGCCAACTTTCTGCAGAGGCAAGAGCTCCAGACCTCCAAACTTCTGTGGCCTTCAGATGAGCTCAAGAACAGTGTGTAGAGCTTCATGGAATGGGTTTCCATGGCCGAGCAACTCTTAATGCTTCACCAAGACATTTAGGACAATTTCATGCCCCCAACTTTGTGGGAACAGTTTGGGGATGGCCCCTTCCTGTCTCAACATGACTGACCAGTGCACAAAGCGTCGCTCCATAAAGACACGGATGAGCGAGTTTGGTGTGGAGGAACTGGACTGGCCTGCACAGAGTCCTGACCTCAACCCGATAGAACACCTTTGGGATGAATTAGAGCGGAGACTGAGAGACAGGCCTTCTCGTCCAACATCAGTGCCTGACCTCACAAATGCGCTTCTAGAAGAATGGTCAAAAATTCCCATAAACACACTCCTAAACCTTGTGGAAAGCCTTCCCAGAAGAGTTGAAGCTGTTGAAGCTAACCCAACTCCATATTAAACCCTACGGATTAAGAATGGGATGGCATTAAAGTTCATGTGCATGTAAAGGCAGGCGTCTCAAAACATTTGGCAATATAGTGCATGTCTGTGACCATTTGTGACTAACTGCATGAATGTAGGAAACACTTTATTTCGATAATCCACTTTAGACATTCTACTAACTATAAATAACTTTGCAAGTTCATGTCAACTTACCCTAACCTTAACCTAAAAATCTACTAATACTCTAATGAGAGTTAGTTGACATGTAGTTGCAAAGTTACTTATAGTAGAATATCTAAATTGGACTATCAAAATAAAGTGTACCACAATGTGTAAAATGCATTAAATTTAAGGGCAGATGCATTTAGAAATTACTATGCACATTCTCAGAAAACCAATAACTTTTTTTTCTGATCTAATTTCATGCAACTATTTTATATAGCGTGATAATGGTTAAATTCCAATACGTTTCCCAAATAGTCCCACTGGTGCACAAACTCATGCTATTGATTGGGCCAGAGTTTAGACACACAATAGCATAGTAGTGGGTAGTTTTGTATTGGCAAACTTGGTGGTGTAGTATGCAATACTATTCTGTTCAAAATATGTTCTTGACATCATTTGCAGTCCATTTAAATATATGTCACTTCCAGTTGAACTTACAAATTACATCTGGCACAGTTATTCTGACATCTCACCAATTATGAGATGTGGCATATCAAAGCCAAGTGATATTTCACATCTCCAAAGAACCTCTAGGTTAAAAAAAGAAAAGACATGAATTCTAAAACAAGACTGTCAAGATATCAGCTGTATCAGATTGAAACATACAACATATGAAGAAAGAGAGGATATGGGTCAGAGCTTGCTGTTAAAAATATTGTGTGACAGATGATGGTCACACACTTTCACCCAACAGGAGGTTTCCCGGCTCTCTGCAGGAAGGCATGATGGGACATTTGCAGGAAATAACAGGCCAAATGAAGGTTAATAATTGGAGATGAACCCTGCTGTTAATGCCATGTGACAAGAGTGGAAAGAACACTGTTCAAGCATGCCAGAAAAAAAAGATGATGGATAGATGATAGAATAGACGGAGATAGATAGACTTCTGCCTTCTATATACTGACCCAATAACTAAACCTCCCGACATACCACTGAGAAACAGAGATGAGGAAAATGTCGATCTGAGGTTGCATCACTGGATTTTTGTTGGCCTCGTTCAACTTTTCAATAAAGCAAATGCAACAATAACCAAGAAAATAAATGTTTAAGAAAAAAGCCATTAGCTGGCCTTAACAAAGGTCTGAAAAGGTTTAAATGGGGTTGTTGTCTTAGTGGGAGACAAAAGTGCTGTAACTGAACTAAAAAAGTTGGGAAATAACATTGCACTAGTCATTTTCCCAGCAGTCCCATGATGCCACAGGAGCGGAGACTTGGTCCTAATCAGGTCCCTGAAGAAAAGCCACTACAGCCCATTGTGACTCCAGCCACAGCTTCAAGAAGAAATGCGTTCGCAGGAATACAATATGAACCAATTTGTCAATCTTTGCAAATATGGATTGCAGTTTCAGCAACATTAACCATTAGTTATTGTACACTAAATAATTTGGGCTCACTAAACGTTTAATTGCTACTTCAAATGATTAGGTGAAAAGCAGGTAACATAAGTTTAGTGCACCTTTTCGACCATTTTAATTTAATTATTGATGCAGAAAATTGAGTTGAACCCTGAAAAATAAATATACCAAAATGTATTTAAAATAAATTAGTTTTATACTTAGTATACTACAATTGCATTACTTAATATAAATACCTTGAAATTGTACTTTTGGTACACTTACTTAAAATCTGCTGAACTTAATCTCTCTTTTGTACTTTAGTTATCTGGAAATAGTGCTGAGGTCCAACTAAAGTAAGTAAGTATTTATATACTTATACTTAAGTATATTTGATTGTGCTAAAATGGAACTATTGCAAGTATACTTTAGGTACTGTCACCGTTGGTTGCAGCAGAGATGAAACAGGATCTAAGTGCAGCAGTCTTTATTCACAAACAAACTCAAAACCCACAAACTGGAATAAAACAACCAACTAAACACGACATAGAACTGACAAAGAACAGGACAAAACATATGGCTTAAATAGACAGCAAACGAGAGGGGCTAATTAACTAAACACCAGGGTGGAGCCAGCAGTTTACAGGACCAGGGTGGTGCCAGCAATGCCGGCCACTATGGCTGAGGATGTATAGCACCTCCATAAAAACATTTATGAGCTATGGGGTTGTGAACTGGAGTAGGCTCTTGGGCTGTAGTCACTGTACTCTGGTCAGGGGCTGGAGCCATCAGTGGACTCTGGTCAGGGGCTGGACTGGAGCCATCACTTAACTCTGGTCAGGGGTTGGAGCTATCACTAGACTCTGGCCAGGGGTTGGAACCTTCACTGGACTCTGGTCAGGGGCTGGAGCCTTCACTTAACTCTGGTCAGGGGTTGAAGCTATCACTGGACTCTGATCAGGGGCTGGAGCCATCACTGGACACTGGTTAGGGGCTGGAGCCATCACTTGACTCTGGTCAGGGGCTGGACTGGAGCCATCACTTGACTCTGGCCAGGGGTTGGAGCTATCACTGGACTCTGGTAAGGGGCTGGAACCTTCACTGGACTCTGGTCAGGGGCTGGAGCCTTCACTTAACTCTGGTCAGGGGTTGAAGCTATCACTGGACTCTGATCAGGGGCTGGAGCTATCACTGGACACTGGTCAGGGGCTGGAGCCATCACTTGACTCTGGTCAGGGCTTGGAGCTATCACTGGACTCTGGTCAGGGGCTGGAGCCATCACTGGACACTGGTCAGAGGCTGGAACCATCACTTGACTCTGGTCAGGGGCTGGAACCATCACTTGACTATGGTCCGGGGTTGGAGCTATCGCTGGACTCTGGTCAGGGGCTCGAGCCATCACTTGACTCTGGTCAGGGGCTGGAGCTATCACTGGACTCTGGTCAGGGGTTGAAGCTTTCACTGGACTCTGGTCAGGGGCTGGAGCCATCACTTGACTCTGGTCAGGGGCTGGAGCATCACTTGACTCTGGTCAGGGGCTGGAGCCATCACTGGACTCTGGTCAGGGGTTGGAGCTATCACTGGACTCTGGTCAGGGGCTGGAGCTATCACTGGACTCTGGTCAGGGGCTGGAGCATCACTTGACTCTGGTCAGGGGCTGGAGCCATCACTAGACTCTGGTCCGGGGTTGAAGCTATCACTGGACTCTGGTCAGGGGCTGGAGCCATCACTTGACTCTAGTCCGGGGTTGAAGCTATCACTGGACTCTGGTCAGGGGCTAGAGCCATCACTTGACTCTAGTCCGGGGTTGAAGCTATCACTGGACTCTGGTCAGGGGCTAGAGCCATCACTGGACTCTGGTCAGGAGCTGGAGCTATCACTTGACTCTGGTCCGGGATTGAAGCTATCACTGGACTCTGGTCAGGGGCTAGAGCCATCACTGGACGCTGATCAGGAGCTGGAGCCATCACTGGACTCTGGTCAGGGGTTGGAGCTATCACTGGACTCTGGTCAGGGGCTGGAGCCATCACTTGACTCTGGTCCGGGGTTGAAGCTATCACTGGACTCTGGTCAGGGGCTAGAGCCATCACTTGACTCTAGTCCGGGGTTGAAGCTATCACTGGACTCTGGTCAGGGGCTAGAGCCATCACTGGACTCTGGTCAGGAGCTGGAGCTATCACTTGACTCTGGTCCGGGATTGAAGCTATCACTGGACTCTGGTCAGGGGCTAGAGCCATCACTGGACGCTGATCAGGAGCTGGAGCCATCACTGGACTCTGGTCAGGGGTTGGAGCTATCACTGGACTCTGGTCAGGGGCTGGAGCCATCACTTGACTCTGGTCCGGGGTTGAATCTATCACTGGACTCTGGTCAGGGGCTAGAGCCATCACTGGACGCTCATCAGGAGCTGGAGTCATCACTGGACTCTGGTCAGGGGTTGGAGCTATCACTGGACTCTCGTCAGGGGCTGGAGCCATTACTTGACTCTGGTCAGGGGTAGGAGCTATCACTTGACTCTGGTCAGGGGCTGGAGCCATCAATGGACGCTGACTCAGGACTGGAACAGGCTATGGAATTTCTCTTACAGGAACAGACTCAGGAAGTTCCCTCTCAATGGAACAGCCTCTCTCTGTCAGGATCTTCATGAGGTAGATCTTCAGTCAGGTCACGGCTAGCTAAGTTCAGATAGAGGAAGGCATGGGGCAGGACATAGATCCAATTTGTAAATTGGTCAGTTCTTCTCTCACCATTGCAGCAGAGATGAAACAGGATCTAAGTGCAGCAGTCTTTATTCACAAACAAACTCAAAACTTCACAAAACTCACAAACTGGAACAAAACAACCATCTAAACACGATGTAAAACTGACAGTGAACAGGACAAAACACAGGGCTTAAATAGACAGCAAATGAGTGTGGCTAATTTAGTTTAACGCACCTAAACAGAACTAAACCAATCAGTAACCATAGGAACAAACAGGGAGAGAATGAAGGAGAACTGAACTAATTAACAGACTAGAAAACGAACCTAGAAACACAGACATGAACAGAACAGATACAAAACATGACAGGTACACTTATAAAGACTTATACAGAGATTGTACTAATAGTGAAATTAAAATGATTCCATTCTACAAGTGCCTTCAGAAGCAGTTTAGACATTTAAAGTGCCCCTATTATGCTATTTTAAAGGTTCCTAATTTTGTTTTGAAGCTCTCCTAACAGGTTAACATGCATTCAAGGTAAAAAAAAAAAACACTTTCTCATAACATACGCATCACCTCATTTCTGAAAACGGTTTGTTCAAAGACTTCGTCTCTCTAAACCCTGCCTTCTCGAGAACCTACTCTGCTCTGATTGGTCAGATAGCCCAGTCTGTTGTGATTGGTCTACCTCTTACATCGTTGGAAACAAAATGGCCGTTACCACATCCGAATTTCAGCTCTTCCTCAGTGCTTGATACACATTTCTACGAATTGCAATGCTGATGTTGAGTCCTCTTTTTTTTTTTTTTTTTTTAAATTCTTCCAGTCACAGCTACAACAATAGTTTTTAAGGGCAGGTCAAAGTAAATGTCATTCATTCAATGAAGACCACAGGCTGACATTATGCAAATTTGTAGTTGTTACCTAGAGGAAGAAGAAATTAAAACACATTTTAGGCTTAACCCCCTCGAGTCAGCGGTCGCGCCGGCGCCATCGGCTCTCTTTTTTTCTTATCAGTGCCCAAGAGACTCAAATAACTCTGTCGTTTTTTATCATTCAGGCAAGTGTTATACATCATTATAATCTGTTAAGTTTCCCTTGTTCTGTGTACAGTCACAATAAAAACAAAATGTTTTGCTTTTTGCAAAATAAAGAAAACAAACATGATGCGCAGATGCGACAGCCTCTCTGTCAAAGACGTTCATTCAGAAAAGGACCTCTAGCTTAGTGAATACTTGTCTCACAAACATGAGACATATGTCTAAAAAAACGCTGAAATGTCAGGTTTTAAACAATGTAAACCAAATCGAAAACAAATATTCCGTGTTTATGTAATCTGTTTGAAAAGCGATAGATGTCAGTCACCCGCGAGCCACTTCATTATCCGCTAATGCGATCACGTCCACGTATCGCGCGCTATATTGAGATTCAAATACTGACGATCCAGAGTCGACGCCCACACATCAACTCATACAAACACATCTAGTGAAGCGTTACTTCAGCTACATCGTTTTGAGACGTTGAGGAATAATCCTGGATTGATTCCTCTCATGAAAAGCCCAGTTTGTGCTGAATACAGTGTAATTACACTTTTGCCATTTATATGTTTATAAGCAACTGAAAAAAGCACAAATGTAAGAGCATGTCAAAACGTGGGACTCCTAAGGGTTAATATTAAGAACTGTCTATTGTGCAAGAAAGAAGTACTCTAAATAAAGTTTAATTAGAATATTCAAAACAGCAAATCTCAAGCGAAATATAGTTTTGTGTTTTGTTTTCCACTAGAGAAATAACAAAAATTCTTGTGACAAGCTAAATGGATGGAGAAAAAGATGTTGTTATATGCTGTACAATAAACCCAAAAACTCCAGGGAAGCCCTTGAAAAAGCGTACAGGTCCCTAAAGAGATTGAGCAACACTTTTTGCCCCCCTCCACTCCAGTGACCACACACTCGCCAGACTAAGATGCTTCACTTTCACACTCCTTATTTAAAAAGCACACAGAAGCTGACAAATCATGGCCACGGGGGAGAAAACTAATTCCGCTGCATCTCGGCACACTGGAGCAGGCATCTGTTTCTCGCACCTTACAGCTCGGCGGCCTTTACAGAGTCCATGCAACAAATACAATTATCAGCCGGCAATGCCTCGCCGCGAGCTTTGATGCCCAATAATGGGCCTGTGCGGCAAGATTAACTTTGTTTTATGATGCAGAACATGAAGTTATGATGCCTGATTTTACTGCCTCGAACACTGTAATTATTAAGGAATGGTAAATCATGAAAGCAATGATGATGACTTCAGTGAAATGCCACTAGTGAAGTTCTTTTTGAAGAGAGCACCCTTCACCGCTAATGATAAATGTGAGGCTGAAGTATACAGCAGTTCTGCAGCTCAACGAGCAGAATGGGTGCAAATTCATGGCTTTGATCTTTTATAACATGTGTGGCGTATGTACGCGAGTTCTGCATTTCATAGCACAGGGGCTTCAGAAGGACATTTAAAGTGCCCCTGTTATGCTATTTTAAAGGTACTTCATTTTGTTTTGGAGGTCTCCTTACAGGTTTACATGCATCCAATGTCAAAAAGCGCTTTACATTTTTTCTATGTATACTGCACATGAGCTTAGAGTCGGAAAATGGGTAGTTTGAAGATTCAGGGTGTTTTCACACTTGGTCCTTTTCAGGGGTCTGAGTGCGGTTTGCGTGATTTTTGGTCCAAATGTGAACGCTCCAAACGATCTCAGACCCCTTTAAAGTGCCTTTTAGGGTGTTTTCACATCTCTAGTTCGGTTCATTTGGTCCGAACCGAGGGCAAACAATTATACATTGTAGCATTTTTCAGCTTTTTTGGTTCCTTTCCCACTGATTGCTTTGGTCATGACAACATCCACATCACTCATTGGCCATGGCGTATTTCCTAAAATGCGACTGCGCGTTTTTTATGTAAAATTCACTTTATAATGACCCACATTTCTAACTTTCATTCATGGGGAGAACATGGATAATTTGACATGGTTTAGTGTAAGATTTTTGCCCATCTTTTGGAAAATACAGTTAAAAAAAAAAACCAGTAAATGGCTGCAGAGCTCCACTATGTGCTATCTGACTGACTGAAAGACATCTTTTCACAAGTATTTTTCAATTGGATTCATATCTAAATGTTGTGAAATCACAATTATAACAATTAAAATGAATTAATTTTGTCAAAGTTTAGCAATTTTTTCTACTGATTTTTTTTTTTTTTCAATGATGTTACATTACGAATACAATCAAACCTGAACAAGAGAAAAGTTGGAGTCTTTAGAGTTTATCATTTATTTCAAACATCTGATTTTCTTATAATTCTACAAATGTAATCTACACTTCAGTTAGTAACTGTAACAGAACAAAAATTAACAGAAATGAACAGTTATAATACATATTGAATAAAAAATACACAACATGAACATCAAAATGCAATGAACTGGACAGCAATAGCAAGCAATAACAAATGTATTCCTGTGTGTTTGTGTGTGTGTGTGTGTGTGTGTGTGTGTGTGTGTGTGTGTGTGTGTGTGTGTGTGTGTGTGTGTGTGTGTGTTTGTGTGTGTGTGTGTGTGTGTGTGTGTGTGTGTGTGTGTGTGTGTGTGTGTGTGTGTGTGTGTGTGTGTGTGTGTGTGTGTGTGTGTGTTGTGTGTGTGTGTGTGTGTGTGTGTGTGTGTGTGTGTGTGTGTGTGTGTGTGTGTGTGTGTGTGTGTGTGTGTGTGTGTGTGTGTGTGTGTGTGTGTGTGTGTGAGAGAGAGAGAGAGCATGATCATTTTGCATTGTGGATGTGTGCCACTTCGTTTCTGTGTGTGTGTTCTGTGTTGTTTCTGTTTGTGAGGATGAATTTTGTCCATTTTCTAAGCGACCCTGAGTGTGACTTTTTTTGTCACACGAACATAAAAACAGACATCAATCCAATTTTTTATTTTTTATTTGTAGATCTAGAGAGTGTTGACAAGTCTCATGCCATTTGGACAAAGGGAACTTTTTTTTCATTTGAGCAAATGTCCTTTGGGATCAGAAAAGACCCCGAAGACCCTAGAAGGACACATTCATGTCTGACATCCCGTCATTCTTGTGGCCACTTAGTATGTGAATGTTTGAATATTAGAATATTAATATGATTGAATAATATGAAAACTGTAGGTTTTGCATGAGAGTAATGTGTCGAGTACATTTCTTCATGTCCTAACTGAGGATTGATTTCGAGGAAGAGAAAAAATCGTTCTTTTGTCTCATAGGCTTGTATAATTTCTCTTCTTAAAGGTCAGTTTCAAATCTGTCACCATGAAAGCTTTTGATAACAAACCCTTAAACATGACAGCAGTGCTAGAGACAGAAAACGCGCTCTAATCAGTCCAGGAGCCTCCGTGTAATTACTCTGGGACCGCTGTACCTCATTCCCGTGGCCTTGCTGAAGACTGCGGCCCTCCGATTGGGGTAGATGGGGAAATGATTAAAAGGGCTTTTTGTGCTCTATGGAGCAAAGCTAAATCAATCCACATTGATGTATCACCAGGGTGTAATTAGCATGAGTCTACAGAGCAAAGCCGATAATTTAGGTTGATGTGAGCAGGTGTGCCCAATCTGAACACTGCATCAATGAAGAATGGCCCCTACCTCCAAATCTACATACATTACCAAGTCTTTGTGCTGAGACCGTCCCTCACCACCCTTCAGATGGGTTATAAACCCGCTCTCAGGCCACTGTAGGTCACACCCATCGACTGTAACAAATATGGGTGTAGTGTGCGTGACGTCTCCCATAGGATCTGAAGAGCCGTTCTGAAGCGTAAAGTCGGGTCGAGCTGGCCGTCGCCATCTTGTCACTCCTGAATAACAGATAATGGCCAAAGAGGCGGGACGTGGGCGGAGCTGAGGTGATGACTAACAGACAGCAGACAAACGACAATCCACCTGTCACTCAAAGTGGCCAAAGAGGCGGGATGTGGGCGGAGCTGAGGTGATGACTAACAGACAGCAGACAAACGGCAATTCACCTGTCACTCAAAGTGGCCAAAGAGGCGGGATGTGGGCGGAGCTGAGGTGACGACTAACAGACAGCAGACAAACGGCAATCCACCTGTCACTCAAAGTGGCCAAAGAGGCGGGACGTAGGCGGAGCTGAGGTGACGACTAACAGACAGCAGACAAACGGCAATCCACCTGTCACTCAAAGTGGCCACGCCCTTAATTATGCAGGACTTTAAGGCTTTATATAATGTAAACGAATGAGTTATAAAAACACCCCCCCCCCCCTCACAGTCGTCATGAAGGGCAACATTAGCCGTACAGCCCAAAAGCACAGTTTGTCCCAGACTGTAAACATGTGTTCTTCTGCTGTAGAGTTGGGCATTTTAACATGAGCTCAATGAGATTCTGCTCCTTCTGGAGCCGCTCTCTAGTGGCCAGTCCATGAACTGCAGTTTAAGGCTCTTCAGTATCGGCTTCAGGAGAAACTGCGGGAGGAGCCGCTGGTCACACCATAAGACTTCCGCCATGTTCTTTGCTTTAGGCCGTTATGCTCGATCCCTGTTGGAAATATGAGCGTATGAACTGCAGTGATCTCTCACTTCTCCAGACGTGTTTTATGATTTTCCCCTTAAAATATATTGTGAATTAGGTTTATTTTACTTACCAAATGGCAGATTGTTATTGTTCTTGTTTATATAACCTTCTTCTTCTCCTCCTCCTTCTTCTTCTTTTTATTTGTTATCTTCATCTTCTTCCTCTTCTTCTTCTTTTCCTTTATCGTCTTCATCTTTCTCTTCTTCTCCCTCTCCTCCTTCTCATTCATCTTCATCATCATTTTTTTCTTCATGTTTTTCTTCTTTTTCCTTGTCATCTTCATCTCCTCCTCCTCCTTTTTCCCTCCACCTCCTTTTTTTCTTCATCTTTTTATTCTCCTCCTTCTTCTTCTTTTTCTTTGTTGTCTTCATCTTCTTCATCTTGTCTTCCTCCTCCTCTTCTTCTTCATCTTTGTCCTCTTCTACTCATCCTTCTTCTTCTTCCTCCTCCTCTTCCTCTTCGTCGTCTTTGTCCTCTTCTGCTCCTCCTCTTCTTCTTCTACTCCTTCTTCATCATCATCATCATCATCATCTTCATCTTCTTCAGGGAACAGTGATCAATGATCCACTTTTTCATCTGTTCATTATAGTGATCAAATCGTGTCGAAAATAATATTTTATATTTATACCTTCTTCTTCTTCATCATCATCTTCTTCTCCTCCTCCTCCTCTTCCTCTTCGTCGTCTTTGTCCTCTTCTACTCATCCTTCTTCTTCTTCTTCATCATCTTCTTCTCCTCCTCCTCCTCTTCCTCTTCGTCGTCTTTGTCCTCTTCTGCTCCTCCTCTTCTTCTTCTCCTCCTTTGTTTTCTTCTTCTTCATCATCATCATCATCTTCATCTTCTTCTTCATCTGTATCATCATCATCATCATCTCCTCCCTTCTCCTTTTCCTACTCGTTCATCGTCTTCATCATCATCATCATCATTTTTTTCTTCTTCATATTCTTCTTTTTCTTTGTCAACTTCATCTTCTTCTCCTCCTCCTTTTTTCATCCTCCTCCTCCCGCTCCTCTTGTTTTCTTTGTTGTCTTCATCTTCTTCCTCTTCTTCTTCTTTTCCTTTATCATCTTCATCTTTCTCTTCTTCTCCCTCTCCTCCTTCTCATTCATCTTAATCATCATTTTTTTCTTCATGTTTTTCTTTTTTCCTTTGTCGTCTTCATCATCATCATCATCTCCTCCTCCTCCTCCTTTTTCCCTCCACCTCCTTTTTTTCCTTCATCTTTTTATTCTCCTCCTTCTTCTTCTTTTTCTTTGTTGTCTTCATCTTCTTCATCTTGTCTTCCTCCTCCTCTTCTTCTTCGTCTTTGTCCTCTTCTACTCATCCTTCTTCTTCTTCCTCCTCCTCCTCTTCCTCTTCGTCGTCTTTGTCCTCTTCTGCTCCTCCTCTTCATCATCATCATCATCATCATCATCATCATCTTCTTCAGGGAACAGTGATCAATGATCCACTTTTTCATCTGTTCATTATAGTGACAAAATCGTGTCGAAAATAATATTTCAGTGCCAAGAATGAACATTGTTTGTACATTATCTCCAAGTGAAAGCGGCAGTTTTTATGCTATAAATCACTGATGATAATAACAGCCATAAATAATTGAGCATCAATAATAATTGATAATAACTGAGCATCAGATCCTCATATGAGAGTGATCAGTGAAGGGTCATGTGACACTGAAGACTGGAGGAACGATGATAAATTCAGCTTTCAATACATTACATTTTTATTTTAAATTGTTATAACATTTCCCAATGTGACTGTTTTTACTGTATTCTCGATCAAATGCATGAGCAGACGAGACTTTTATCAAAGTGTACTGGCATTGGTAAATGTAATGGTGTTTTCCACAGCTACTTATTTTGGTTCCTGGAAATATTTCTATCAATATTTCATAATGATAGAACATAATATTTTAGTACCAAAAATGGGCATTTATTTGTATGTAAAGAAGCATTATTTCCAAGTGAAAGCAGCGCCTCCTCAAGCAATCAAAACAAAACATTACTTTGCGGTGAATTGTTTCTATCTCTTCTTTTCTCTTGGTCATGTATTGTTTTTCTGTGGGCAGAGATGTTGCCGCTGTAGGAGGTGTGCGGCGAAAGCAACGCAACAGAAGCATACTCACATTAGTGCTGTTGCCAGGGAGATTGATAGTCCCTGTAGAAACGGTCTCTGGCAGTAATCAGGGATGAGATGTTCCCGCATGCTAGAACAACACTGAAATCACAGAGGGCAGAGAAGCACTGCGGGATCTGCCACACTGAGGCTCTTCTTTGGGTTGCGGACGCTGATTTCATTCCTTCACTGCCAGCTCATTCGCCTCAGATGCGCTTGTGCTGGATGCTCAAACATATGACAATTCATAATGCCTAGAAATCATTAGGCAGGGTTATTTATAGGCGGTTTATATTTCCTGCACAGGGCTAATGCAGTGCTTTGAGCTGATTCCTGTATTGTTTTTCATTTAAAATAATAACTAAGCCTTTCTAAATCAACATGTTGCAAAACACATTTACTTGCAATTGTGTCAAATATGAAGATGTTTATTTCTGAGAATTTATTGCATATTAAGTTTATTTTTCTTTCCTCACTGGCAAAGTATATCTTCTTCTTCTTCTTCTTCTTCTTCTTCTTCTTCTTCTTCTTCTTCTTCTTCTTCTTCTTCTTCTTCTTCTTCTTCTTCTTCTTCTTCTTCTTCTTCTTCTTCTTCTTCTTCTTCTTCTTCTTCTTCTTCTTCTTCTTCTTCTTCTTCTTCTTCTTCTTCTTCTTCTTCTTCTTCTTCTTCTTCTTCTTCTTCTTCTTCTTCTTCTTCTTCTTCTTCTTTCTCTTCTTCATTTGGTCTTCTTCATCGTTGTCTTCATCATCATCTTCTTCTTCATCTTTTTCGTCTTCAATATATTTTTCATCTTCTTCTTCGTCTACTTTGTCCTACATCTACTTTGTCTTTATGTTCTTCTTCGTCTTCTTCATCTGCATTGTTCCTCTTCTTCATCGTCTTCTTCTTCATCATCTTTGTCTTCATCTATTTCTTTGTCATATTAATCTACTTTGTCCTTCTTCGTCTTCTTCATCATCTTCTTCATCTACTTTGTCCTTCTTCTTCTCCATCATCTTCATCATCTTTGTCTTCTTCTCCATCATCTTCATCATCTTTGTCTTCTTCTCCATCATCTTCATCATCTTTGTCTTCTTCTTCATCATCTTTGTCTTCTTCTCCATCATCTTCATCATCTTTGTCTTCTTGTTCATCGTCTTCATCTTCTCCATCATCTTCTTCTTCATCATCCTCTTTGTCTTCAGCTTCTTCGCTTTCATCATCTTTGTCTTCATAGTCTTCATCATATTCATCTACTTTGTCCTTCTTCTTCTCCTTCTTCTTCTGTCTTCATCCTCTTTGCCTTCATATTCTTCTGCATATCTTCTTCATCCTCTTCATCTTCTTCATCTACTTTGTCCTTCTTCTTCTCCATCATCTTCATCATCTTTGTCCTCCTTCATCATCTTTGTCTTCTTGTTCATCGTCTTCGTCTTCTACATCATCGTTGTCTTCATCGTCTCTATCATCTCCGTCTTCATCATCTTTGTCTTCTTCGTCTTCTTCATCTGCATTGTTCATCTTCTCCATCGTCTTCTTCTTCATCATCTTTGTCTTCATCTATTTCTTTGTCATATTAATCTACTTTGTCCTTCTTCGTCTTCTTCATCATCTTCTTCATCTACTTTGTCCTTCATCTTCTTCTTCATCTTCTTCGTCTACTTTGTCCTTCTTCTTCTTCTTCTTCATCCTCTTTGTCTTCTTTGTCTTCAGCTTCTTCTGTCTTCATCATCTTTGTCTTCTTCTTCATCATCTTTGTCTTCTTCTTCATCATCTTTGTCTTCTTCTTCATCATTTTTGTCTTCTTCTTCATTATATTTGCCTTCATATTCTTCTGCATATCTTCTTCATCCTCTTCGTCTTCTTCATCTACTTTTGTCTTCTTGTTCATCGTCTTCATCTTCTCCATCATCTTCGTCTTCTTCATCTTTGTCTTCATCTTCTTCATCTACTTTGTCCTTCTTCTTCGCCATCATCTTCATCTTCATCATCTTTGTCTTGTTCATCATCTTTGTCTTCTTCATCATCATTGCCTTCATATTCTTCTTCATATCTTCTTCATCTGCTTTGTCCTTCTTCTTCATTGTCTTTGTCTTCTCCATTGTCTTCTTCGTCATCTTTGTCTTCATATTCTTCTTCACCCTCTTCATCTTCTTCATCTACTTTGTCTTTCTTCTTCTCCATCATCTTCATCATCTGTCTTCTTGTTCATCGTCTTCATCTTCTCCATCATCTTCGTCTTCTTCTTCATCTTTGCCTTCATCTTCTTCATCTACTTTGTCCTTCTTCTTCGCCATCATCTTCATCTTCATCATCTTTGTCTTCTTCATCATCATTGCCTTCATATTCTTCTTCATATCTTCTTCGTCTACTTTGTCCTCCTACTTAGTCTTCGTCTTCTTGTTCATCGTTGTCTTCATCTTCTTCATCTACTTTGTCCTTCTTCTTCTCCATCATCTTCATCTTCATCATCTTTGTCTTCTTCTTCGTCATCTTTGTCTTCATATTCTTCTTCATCCTCTTCATCTTCTTCATCTACTTTGTCTTTCTTCTTCTCCATCATCATCATCATCTGTCTTCTTGTTCATCGTCTTCATCTTCTCCATCATCTTCGTCTTCTTCTTCATCTTTGTCTTCATCTTCTTCATCTATTTTGTCCTTCTTCTTCGCCATCATCTTCATCTTCATCATCTTTGTCTTCTTCTTCATCATCTTTGTCTTCTTCATCATCATTGCCTTCATATTCTTCTTCATATCTTCTTCGTCTACTTTGTCCTCCTACTTAGTCTTCGTCTTCTTGTTCATCGTTGTCTTCATCTTCTTCATCTACTTTGTCCTTCTTCTTCTCCATCATCTTCATCTTCATCATCTTTGTCTTCTTCTTTGTCATCTTTGTCTTCATATTCTTCTTCATCCTCTTCATCTTCTTCATCTACTTTGTCTTTCTTCTTCTCCATCATCTTCATCATCTGTCTTCTTGTTCATCGTCTTCATCTTCTCCATCATCTTCGTCTTCTTCATCTACTTTGTCCTTCTTCTTCTCCATCATCTTCATCTTCATCATCTTTGTCTTCTTCTTCATCATCTTTGTCTTCATATTCTTCTTCATATCTTCTTCGTCTACTTTGTCCTCCTTCTTAGTCTTCGTCTTCTTGTTCATCGTCTTCGTCTTCTACATCATCGTTGTCTTCATCGTCTCTATCATCTCCGTCTTCATCATCTTTGTCTTCACATTTTTCCTCATATCTTCTTTGTCCTTTTCGTCTTCTACATCATATTTGTCTTCATCTTCTTCATCTACTTTGTCCTTCTTCTTCATTGTCTTTGTCTTCTCCATTGTCTTCTTCGTCATCTTTGTCTTCATATTCTTCTTCACCCTCTTCATCTTCTTCATCTACTTTGTCCCTCGTCTTCTTCATCGTCTTTGTCTTTTTTTTCATTGCTATGTCTCCTTTAGCAAATAAAACACCACTTCTTTCCAATGCTCAGTTGATTCCTTTGTTAAAAGTCTTAATTAAATGAAGCTCTAAATAAATACCCTAGACCTTCAAACACATCAATAATATTTATAGCTCATATGCAATTATTTGTTATGTCATGGCTCAAGTTGATAAATGAATGAAGGAGGCTAAGAGGATGCGATAGATTGGAGGGGTCTAATTATCCTTGAGCAGATGGCAGCCCTCCAGAGGTCAATAGTCTAGATGGGTCGTTTGATTACACACATGACGCAGAAATCACTAAATACCCCACAATGTTAAGGGGCCATGCGGAAAATCAACAAAGCCAATGAGTTCACGAGGGCACGTGTTTCATGCATGCTTAAAATTAATCTTCATGGCACGCTTGTGCTGTATTTTAAAGTTACAGTCACGTTTATTGATTTTATGGCATGAACAAGTGCAGAACAGTATTTGAAGAATGACAGAATAAAGAAACAAGTCCATATCTCGCTGATTCTGCTAAACTGCCCAGATTTTATTGCTCAGATGTTGCTCATTCATAGTTCAAGAGTTACTTCCATTAAGTATACATTTCTTGTTAAGTCTCAGATGATTATTTTAAAATCCCTTTAAGGGGTACTTCAAAGGCAAAGAGGGCTTTCAACAAAAAAAAAAAAAAACGTGGCTGGCTATACAGTAGAAAGATGGAAAAAATTGAAACCAGTGCTACCTGACTAAAGAAAAAGAGAAAAAGAGAAAACGTGATTGTCTTCCCTTTTGCCAAATAGGTTGGAAAACTCCATCGCCCATAATGCACTGGGCATGTTGTCATCTAAGGCCACTCCCACCAGTCTGCCATGGATACGTTTTCTTTAGTAGGAACAGTGCTGGGAAGGTTACTTTGGAAATGTAATAGGTTACAGATTACAAGTTACCCTATTTAAAGTGTAACTTTTCAGTTACTTTATTAAAGTAATGCCAGTGATAACTTTTGGATTACTTTTCTATTTCCCAGCACTGAAACCCATTTTTATCACTCGCCATGGTGGCAACTCTCGGACAGGTTGTAGACTAAAGCTTTCAGTGGCGACGTAGATTGATGTAAATATTCAAACAAGAGAACCAATCAAAAGCATCAGAATTCATAGTTTTCAGTCACATGACCGTCGTGGAGCCCTGGAGGGCAAAACAGCCATTGAACTGCAGCACAAGTCATTTTCCATCATAAAAAGAAAAATATGTGAACAAGACGTAAGTTTTGGGCACTTGTGATCCATATACAGCACCTGCTGCAGTATTTCAGTCACTATAAACAGCGGATGTTTTTTAAACGCTTAACGTGAAAAAAACACTATAGGGTGAGTTGCACCAATAAGGATTCAATTAAGCAAAGTTGAATGCTAATCTAGGACTGGGTTTTGTTTTAAATCGAGTTGTGTTGCATCACTTCATTTTAAACACAGATTAACTACGAAGAAAGACCGTAAGAATTAAAGGGTTGATCGAGCGGAAGGCGGAGCGTTAATCCTCATATCCTTATTAGTGAAACCATGAGTGCAACCCACCCTTAAAGTGCCTTAATGTACTATAGCAGTGATATTAAAAGATTAAATTCAGTTTACACCTTTTTGATGATGCATACTATATACAGGCGAGCAGATGAGCCCAGAATATGAACGCAATGCGTTTTCATTATAATGGGTTTCAATGAGAAAAACACTTAATGAGAAACCTTGTGTTGCATTAATATTCTGTGTTCATTTGCTTGCCTGTACACAGTATGCATCATCAAAAAGGTATATATTGAATCTGGTATTGAAGCAGAATCCTGATTGGACGCCAAAGTTCAGATTTTTCAACTCGGGCATCAGACGCGAATTCCCTTCAAACACCAAATGAAATCACTTGTGCAAGACACTTAATTCCCCTCTGGATGCACGAATGAGGCGAAATCACGTCCATTGTGCCACGCCAAACACGCCTATCGCGCCGCAGGACCTCCGGACATGCGTCAACACGTCTTTACATTGACTTAACATGGAAATCACTCGCTCCAGATGCTCTATTCTCGTTCGGTGTGAACACAGCATTAGGGGGTGAGTGTAACGGAGGTCAGCTAGTAGTCGCTGTTCGAGTAAACCTCACTCCGAGAGATGCAACTGACGTTAGCATAATTTAGCTTCCTTGTTAGAGCGTCCAACTCTCATGCCGGTGGACCCGGGTTCGAGTCCCGCTTGGAGTAGGCGGTTCGAACAGGAGGGGTTACATTGGTGCCGTGACCCGGATGGGAGTGAGGTTTAGGGGGTGAGTGTAACAGAGGCCAGCTAGTAGTCACTGTGCGAGTAAACCTCACTCCTCTGATCTCAAGAGATGCGACTGACGTTAGCGGTTGCAGCCTTTAGCCTCCTTGTTAGAGCATCCAACTCTCATGCCGGTGGACCAGGGTTCGAGTCCCGCTTAGAGCGGTGCGGTTCAAACAGGATGTATTAAATTGGTGCCGTGACCCGTATGGGAGTGAGGTGTAGGGGGGTGAGTGTTATGGAGGCCAGCTAGTAGGTGCTGTGTAAGTAAACCTCACTCCTCTGATCTCAAGAGATGCGACTGACGCTAGCATCATTTAGCTTCCTTGTTGGAGCGTCCGACTCTCATGCCGGTGGACCAGGGTTCGAGTCCCGCTTAGAGCGGTGCGGTTCAAACAGGATGTGTTAAATTGGTGCCGTGACCCGTATGGGAGTGAGGTGTAGGGGGGTGAGTGTTATGGAGGCCAGCTAGTAGTTGCTGTGCGAGTAAACCTCACTCCTCTGATCTCGAAGAGATGCGACTGACGTTAGCGGTTGCAGCCTTTAGCCTTCTTGTTAGAGCATCCAACTCTCATGCTGGTGGACCCGGGTTCGAGTCCCGCTTAGAGCGGTGCAGTTCAAACAGGAGGGGTTAAATTGCTGCCGTGACCCGGATGGGAGTGAGGTGTAGGGGGGTGAGTGTTATGGAGGCCAGCTAGTAGGTGCTGTGTAAGTAAACCTCAGTCTTCTGATCTCAAGAGATGCGACTGACGCTAGCATCATTTAGCTTCCTTGTTAGAGCGTCCGACTCTCATGCCGGTGGACCAGGGTTCGAGTCCCGCTTGGAGTGGTGCGGTTCGAACAGGAGGGGTTACATTTACATTTAGTCATTTAGCAGACGCTTTTATCCAAAGCGACTTACAAATGAGTGTAATAGAAGCAACTAGGACAGTGCTGTAACAAGTGCTGTAACAAGTCTCAAATAATCTAGAACAGAACACATAGGATTTTTTTCTTCTTTTTTTTAGCTAGACAAACAGAAAATGAATAGAGTGATAAGTGCTATTCTTGATAGGTCAGGTGCTGCTGGAAAATATATGTTTTTAGATGTTTCTTGAAAATGGCTACAGACTCGGCTGCTGGAATTGAGATAGGCAGGTCATTCCACCAGGTGGGGGCGGTCCAGGAAAAGGTCTGTGAGAGTGATTTCATGCCTCTTTGGTATGGCACCACAAGGCGTCGTTCATTTACAGAACGTAAGCTCCTGGAGGGTGTGTAAGTCTGAACAAGCGAGTTTAGGTATATTGGTGCAGAGCCAGTGGTTGCTTTGTAGGCCTTGAATTTGATGCGAGCGGATATTGGTAGCCAGTGCAGACTGATGAAGAGAGGCGTGAAGTGCGCTCTCTTCGGGTCTCTTCGGGTCTCTTCGGGTTACATTGGTGTCGTGACCCGGATGGGAGTGAGGTTTATGGGGTGAGTGTAACAGAGGCCAGCTAGTAGTTGCTGTGCGAGTAAACCTCACTCCACTGATCTCAAGAGATGCGACTGATGTTAGTGGTTGCAGCCTTTACCCTCCTTGTTAGAGCATCCAACTCTCATGCCGGCGGACCCGGGTTCAAGTCCCGCTTAGAGTGGTGTGGTTCGAACAGGAGTGGTTACATATAGAGCTAGGAATTCAAGGAGAAACATCTAGAGTTTTGATGGGCCAAAAATGCGTTTCTCAACTTTTGTTTGCATGACAAAACCCCAGTGTCTGTCCTCAACGTCCTTGTGATCCCCATTGAAATCTGTGTAGGCTATTGGCAACATAATTCTATTGTGTAGATGTAGAAGAAAATCTCTGACAGAAAAACTCTTGTGCTTCAACAAAAACATAATTGTCCGCCTGCTGAATTTAGTGGAAAGTCTGAAAAACACTTATTTTTTCCCCTTCTCTGACAGACAGTAGCTGCAGTATTTGTTCACTTGTCTATATTTGTTTGTAGTGTGTATGTTTTTATTTACTGTGTGGCTACATCTCACCTTTAAAGAAAACTGCATTTGCTTACATCTATCATATTCCACAATTATCTCCATGTTGAAACACGAGTGCCACGCAGTGCACCTGTTTCTCTGGCTCTCTAGCTCTGTTTCTGCACAACGCAGTATGTGAGCCCACACACCGGTGTGTGCGTGTGTGTGTCTGCCGCGAGCCGTCTCAGTCCTCACGCTCCATTAGCCTTGGCCAGTGACAGCTTCCTGTGCAAAGCAGAAGGCCGGAAACCATGGGCGTCACTTTGTTTTGAAAAGTTCTTCGGCTCTGGGTGGGTATGCGTAGACATGCTGATTTTAATGAGGTGACCGCTTGGTTCTTGAATATTTGGTTATCATTAATATATTAAGTAACAATTAAATGTGTTTTAATAAACAGTCGGTGTCTTATATTGATCCAGAGATCCAGTCCGTGCTGATATTCAAAATTAAAAAGGGGGTGTAATGCTGTTCCATGCATACTTAGCTTTTTACACTGTTAAAGACTTCCCATGCTAAACATGGACAACGTTTAGAAAATTAAGTTGGACGTTTGATTGATTATTTCTGTGCCAAAAATACTCCTTCTGGTTAAGTTTTTTCGAGTATGGGTCTGCGTGACGTCAACAAGGGCGGAATTTCCTTGTACGGGCCGTACGGGCTCTTCTCCCAGAAGCCAGAGCGAGAGAGCAAAAGCCCGTCCGGGAAGTCGTCGGCTGCGCTGCACAGGTCACAGGACTTCAAGAAATCAACAATGCCACCAAAGAAGTGTGTTTTTGGTTGTCAGGGCAAGACAACCCTGTTCAGCTTCCCAAAGAACCCAGTGTTAATGGGACAGTGGATGGAGTTTGTTTTCCAGAGCAGCAACGGAGTTGTGCAAGTGTTTTGTTTGTTCCCTGCATTTCGGCGATGGTTGTTTTATAAGCAAGCCCCAGTTCGACGCCGGATTTGTAGCTTTGTCTAACACTGAAAGATGAAGCGGCCCCAGTGATAAAGGATCAAGGTCGTGCATTAGAACCGCAGGCGGTGAGTAAAACTGCTTCAAATCGGCACATCAAGAAAAACAACATGATCACGTATAGTTAATTTAACAATGGAGCATGCGATGTAATTTACACAAGCCGCTAAAAAATGGTGCTAAATGGCACTAAAAGTGGTTCTTTGGCTCGTAATCATAAGGGAACCACTTTAATCCATTTGTGCACAATTTTTCTGAATGGTTTCATGCATATAGTCATGCTATTAGTGTCCTATGTGAACATGTTCTGCATTTTTGTTTTCCCCAGGTTTTAGTTTTTTTTCTTGAAAATCGTATTTGAATGTGCGGCAAATATAGTTATTAATATGTCGTATGCACCCCTTCAATGTCAAATATGACTAGGAGGAGAACATTTGGCATCTAACTCAAAATAACTGCTTTCAACAGATCTATCTTTATTCACAAACACATTTATGATGTATAAAAGTCGAAGAACATTCGATGCAAACTCAAATCTTATAATCTGTGGAATATGCAAATACAACAAACAGCAAATACATTTGTGTTAAAGTGTTGGAACATAGAGCAGAACAAAGTGCAGCCATTAAGTTGCCCTAACAGGGCATTGTGTATCAAAAAGTTAAATGAAAATAAATTAATATAATCTATATAACAAACAAAAATAAATAAATAAATAGTCTCATAGTATCCAATGGCTGACTGTAGTAGGCAATAATGTAAATGTAAACTCATAATTTCCACATTATAATGGAATCATAAGCTACTAGTCATTAAGAGAATGAGGGTCCTTGACCGATTGGAATGAAACTCATCCAAACTGGATGAAGGGTCCTCAATATTTTGGGCCTCTTACAAGACATAATATCATAAAATATGATATTTCCCCTATCGAATTAAGGTCTACTGTACAGTAGAGATGTCAGTTAAAGGGTTAATGTTTTAGGTGGGATATTTTAAAAGCAAAAAGCACTTAAGACCACAGAGAATTAACACTAAAGTTAACACAGAATACACAATTTCCCCATTATATGTACTTACAAGTCATTTGCCAACGATTGTGATTGCTTGGACTTTTGACTAAGTGCACAAAAAACTCTAGATCTGTTGTAAGATTTGTTTTGTTTGGATGATTCTAGAGACCTTCATGATTATGTAGATATATATATGTCAACAAAAAATACTTATTAGTAACATGAAAATAGCCTTTCTTTGGGAGGGTTTGCCTTCGCTATGCTTCCTGGAAGTAGGGGTAGGACGTTGGCAGTCTCATGAGACAGGAAGGAAGTTAATACCTTTTTTTCTCTTGAAATCCTTTATTTGGTTGTTTTATTGCGTGTCATTGAGATATAAAACATGGATACTATCTAGAAAAATACTCACAAAAGGAAAATGACAACTATACACTGCTGCAACTATAGTTGCCGATGGGCGTGCTGTATAGCACCAAATCTTTAGTTCTTCAGCGGTTCTTTGGGATGTCTAAGGTGCTATATACCATATACAGAGCCTGTTAAGATGACCTGTTATTAACCTGTTATTAGAAATGTCCAATAAATTCATTCGAACAACAAAATCAGAAGCAATAGCACATTTAAGTGCTCTAATGCACTTCATATTTATCGCTCACCTGCCGATCCATGAGTTTGTAGGTCAGGGGATGCATTTATTTAAAAGCAATCAAGTAATTATGTGTACTTTCATTCTGTTATGAATTGCATACATTGTTTGTGTTCATGTGCTTGGGTGTTCATAAAAAAAAGAATAATAATAATAATGCTCTGGAGACTTTTAAAAGACACCTAAAACCCACTTTGCACACTCGCTTGTTTATTTAATTTGTCTAGTAACGTGTTTTTTTTTTAAAATCTAAAATGTTTCCTCATTTGTCTCGCAAAAGCAAATGTAATTGTATTTTATGTATAATGGTGGCATTTTATAATAGCTAGTATATTATCCAATTATATTCCATTTTTCTAGTAGCTTTTTTTAATATTTTCCCCTAAAATGCCCCCTAAAAAAAGTCATTTCCATCAAATTTAAAATCACTATTCATTCTGAGGTTTTCGATTCCTTTCTCTTGCTAATGATAATTGAATAGCTATTGTATATGCTAATTTTATAGTATTTTATGTACTGTATCTTAGCTAGTAATTAAGGTTCATTTCTAATAACTATAAGTAACTTTGTCAACTAACTCTCAATAGAGTAATGGCTGTTATATAATAGTTGATATATGTCTAAAGTGGACCCTCAAAATAAAGTGTTGCCATATTTTATCCTAAATAAAACACTTTTGCATAATTGTACAAACTTACAGTACACTTTGATTGGAAATGATGCACAGAAATATTCTGTAATCATTATTGTACCTCTACTTTTCTTCAGTCCCATCAGTCATAATTTCTTTATCATTAAGTTATTGACATTGTTGTACAAGTGCATGAACTTTTAGAGAAAACTAAAACTTTATTAGGGGCAATATTGTGACAAATGCATTCTTTAAGGCATGGTAAAATGCTTCTAAATAAAAGTGGAATATATGTTAGTTTGAATAAAAATCAACCCCTGAACTGGAAATGATGATTTAATAATGCATGAGCTAAGTAATGAATTAAATATCTCGAATGCAATGTAAGTCGCTTTAGATAAGCGCGTCTGCCAAAAGCATAAATGTAAATGTACCTGTAGTTGAAGAAACCCACTTTCCACTCTGAAAGCTTTTGCAGTGGTTGTATTCCTCCTCTCTGATTTCTGTTGATTATCAATGTCATCCTTTGCTTGTTTATGTTTGTGAGATGTCAGTCCGCCCCGACAGACCCATCGGACGCAGAATGAAAGCAAGAGGAAGAGCCGTTTTGGGCCCCGGTGGAGAGGAATACAGCAAAGCAAAGCATTTCACCCAGAACTCCCTCACGGAGCCCTGCACTCTGACAGCCGAGCGCTCGTTTTAACCTCACGCAAACACTTCGCTTATTCTGAATGTATCTTCACGACTGAGGGAGTCGGAGCGCATGGCTCCTTCTGACAGCTGGTAGGAAAGGGAGGGAGCGTTAAATGGCTGCCATGGCGGATCCGGTGCCTGCTGTGCAGAACCATATTTTGGCATTTACTTGTCAGGCATATACAAACACAGATAACACACCTGGACAGAAATGGCAATTTTTTGTTTGTCCAGAATGAGTTTTGTGTAGGGTTCAGCAAAAGCAGGATCTGTGTTCTTTTATTCCTCCTGTCTGACCTTGGGCCTGAAACGAAAAGACCGTCTGATAATTGTGAGAATTGAACAATTGTTCCTTCGCTGAAATGTGTAATATTCCAGAAGTCCACTCATGACTGGGAACACACACACACACACACACACACACACACACACACAGACACACACACACACACACACACACACACACACTATACGTTGGTGTTGTTCACATTATATAAACTTACGCGCCGATTGCCAACAAAACACACACATTTGATGCAGTTTCACTCACCGCCTGTGGCTTCCACTCATGACCGGGAACAAACACACACACACACACACACACACACACACACACACACACACACACACACGGGGGGTTTTGTGAAATGTGGGGACATTCATAATGGTTTTTATACCGTACAAACCGTATTTTCTATCCCCCTACACTGCCCCTACCCCTAAAACTACCCATCACACACACACACACACACACACACACACACACACACACACACACACACACACACACACACACACACACACACACACACACACACACACACACACACACACACACTACCCCTAAAACTACCCATCACACACACACACACACACACACACACACACACACTGCCCCTACCCCTAAACCTACCCATCACACACACACACACACACACACACACACACTGCCCCTACCCCTAAACCTACCCATCACAGGAAACTGCACAGTTTACTTTCTGTGAAAAAAAACTCATTCTAAGCATTTTGAAAAGTGAGGACATGGGGAACGTCCTCATATTTCACCCTCTTTTTGTAATACCTATGTCATACCCATGTCATTATACACATTTGTGTCCTGATATTTCACAAAAACATGCCCACACACACACACACTTGCAGAACTCCGGAAACACGAACTGCATCCACTGTTCCCGTAACGCTGGGTTATTTGTGAAGCTGAACAATGTGATCTTTCCCACACACCAGAAACACACTTCTTAGTGACATTGTTGATTTTGTGGTCTAAAAACACAATGACAGCGCTGATGGGTGCGTTCTTGCGCTGGCACTGGTTGATGTGTGTGTGTGTGTGTGTGTGTGCACGTACTCTTCCGGGAGAAGTGCCCATGCAAAGGAATTATGTCCTTTATGATGTCATACAGGGCCATACTCGGAAAAAAAACGTTCCGAAACTTCTGAAGGAAGCTTTCTTTTATCTGGCACAGAAATACTCCGTCATACGGCCAACTCGTTTTTTGTTCGTTTTTTTGGGGCCATGTTTAGCATGAGAATCCAACTCTTTAAGTCAGGACGCATGGAAAGAAAAGAAAAATGTTCTTTTTGTTCACCCAAAAAGAAAAATGTACCCTCATGCCATCCCCGTTGCATATGACTTTAAAATAAAATAGGGCCAATAACAGATTCCTGGGGTACCCACAGGTAACAGGTGCTGCTGATGAAACAATGTCAAATTGAACCTCTACAAATACACATTGAATTACTTTAAAACCGTCTCATGGATCCTAACCACATTAGATAAACGCTTTGTGAGAATCACATGGTCTATTGTATCACATGCTGCATTCAAGTCCAATGAAATCAGGGCTTCTGAATTAGCAGAATCTCTGATTATACGAAGATCATTTACAACTCTTAAAAGTGCTGTGAGCCATCCTAAAACCCGAATGAAATTGATCTAGGAACTTATTATTTCCTAAAAATGACATTAACTTACTATTTTTGAGATATACTCATATGACAATAGACTGGAAGCTAGTGTTGTAGTCAAGACCACCTAATCCGAGGCAAAGTTGAGACCAAGACCAAACCAGCACTCCTTAAATTCATAAAGATCCACATTACTGCCTGAGAAATGACTTATTTTTAATCAATAAATATAATTAGAATAAGACGCTATGGGCCAGATTTACTAACAGCTTATGCCAACGCTAAACCTCTTTTGGCGTTAAATCACATTAATGCTGTTAATAAATGAATCAGACAATGCACCGGCAATTTATTAATATCCCAGGAGTTGTGGTCTTGACCAAAATCCAGAGTCTTCTAAGTCTGAGACTGAGACAAGACAGAGTACAAATGTGGTCGAGACCGAGACAAGACCAAGACCTTTCAAAAAATAGTCTTAAAACCCTTCTCAAGACCAAGACCAGTCTCGAGTACTACAGCACTGGAGGCAATCATTTATATCACTCTGACCCCTTTTCCACCGAGGCAGTGCTGGTGCTGGTTTCAAAACCAGAGCCTAGTTTCAAATCAGTTCTTTATCTTTCCACACCCAAAGCACCAGCTCTGAACCAGAAGAAGTGGTTCTTAAGTAGCACCGAAACACTGCTGGTCTAGAAGTAAGAACCGCTGGGGTTACCGTGACCAACAAGACCAACACAAACTTGTGACCGCCATTTTTGAAATAGCAGCTAATGGAGCTAAACGCTGCTCGATTGTAATCTCCGTCTATACAGATTACGGCGAGCTGCACGACTGTGTTGGATTCGCTGTGTTTTGATGACGATGTCGTATCGTAAAGCCATGAGCATCAATAGTGACGCAACGTTCGCCATTGTTGATGGAAGGCTTGCTCGAGATGCATCGCCGCTGTGCAGACCGATCGCCGTATGACGTCAAATACAGCGAGAGCACACGACTCCTTATGGTGCTTTCACACCGGACGCAAATGACGCGATTCGAGCGAGTGATTTAAATGTTAAGTCAATGCAAAGACGCGAATAGACATTCTGCGGTGCGATTGGCGCGAAACGCCCGAGTTGAAAAATCTGAACTTTGCCGGATATTCGCACCGCATTAACCAATCAGGAGCTTGCTCTAGTAGTGACAACAATGACGACACAATCTGGTTTATATTAATCATATATTAATAAGTGGTTCAGACAAGTGTGCATATGATTATCACTGTGATCCTCCGGTCCTTCCAATATTCCTATCTATTATGACCTCTGACCTGTAAAGTTGCCAGAATAATAATAATAATAATATTACGCTGTTTGTTAATTGGCCAGAGGAGAACTGGCACCCCGACTGAGTCTGGTTTCTCCCAAGGTTTATTTTTCTCCATTAGGTCACTTGATGGGGTTTTGGTTTCCTTGCCACTGTTGCCTCTGGCTTGGTGTGCTCAGTTGGGGACACTATATTTTTCAACTAAACATCGAAATAAATCTAATTATTAAAATTATAAACTTATAAATTATAAAATTACCCATATAAACTAAATTACTGATCTAACTACTGATCTAAAGCCCACACTGCCACTGTATGATAATTGAAATGAACTGATGACATCACCATTTTCTCCAGAATGGCTATACGGCTGAAAATTATGTTGCATTATTTTCCTGTTTAACACTGTAAAGCTGCTTTGAAACAATCTACATTGTTAAAAGCGCTATGTAAATAAAGTTGACTTGACTTGACTTGATAACATTAAATGACATGAAACATAACTCAGTCTCTTTTTGTTAAATGCAAGTTTATGATCAATAATACAAAAGTATATGTAAAAGGTATAATAAGCTACACATGAAATAAAGCAAACAATTCAGTCAAACATTCAAAGTCAGCGCTAGTCGGCTACAACGGTAACGTAAAGTTAAATAGCCTAAAAATAAAAAAGTAATGAAACTTCACTTTGCCCTCAGCCTAAACGATTCGCCAGGGAACAAATTATAGATCCATGAGCCCAAAGATCGGCCGTTAGATCTACACAAGACGAATTATAGCTGGAGACGCCACAGAGACATCAGAGCCAGCGGCTGAAGGACTGGCCGAGGAAAGGCTGCTCTCGCCGGGGTTAATGAGCGCTGAGCGCCCTGATCCACTGGAGCTCACAACTCCACACACACCAGATCACATGTTCAGAGAGGAGCTCTCTTTAGAAATAAACCACACATTTGAGCTTTAAACAACTACATTATCGCCTGAAAAAGTCTTAAAACTACGTTTTGTCACACATTAACAGTAGCATTTTAACAAAAAAGACGTGTAGACACAGCCCATGTTGGCCATTTCACAACGAGACGAGCCGCTGGCAGAAGCCCCGCCCATGAGGCGAATTCACGTCTGTTGTGAAGCGAATGTCACGCGCCAATGAAGAGAGTAAACTCAAAATGTTCAAGCGTTCAACTTTATTATTCGCATCAATCGCGTCCGGTGTGAATGCTACATTATGCTTTTGAATCGCTCTTGTGGTATTTTGATAACATACGCTGACCGGTCTTCACAGTGCAGATACATCTCGAACAAGCCTGGATGATTTCTTCATCCAAGAATGCTAACATTAGTTGAGATTAAAAAAAAGAAATGGATGCCTGGCCTTCATGATATTTGACCATGGCAGATATTTCAGCTGTGAAAAACTCACTTTCCCGACCTAACCTTTCAGTGGCTTTTTTTCTATCGTATAATTCCACTGGCCTTTTTAACACCCGTCTGCGGCCGTTCAAGGCTTTTGTCTCTACCTGGCTGATCAAGGCCCGTCTGCGGCCGTTCAAGGCTTTTGTCTCTACCTGGCTGATCAAGGCCCGTCTGCGGCCGTTCAAGGCTTTTGTCTCTACCTGGCTGATCAAGGCCCGTCTGCGGCCGTTCAAGGCTTTCGTCTCTACCTGGCTGATCAAGACCCGTCTGCGGCCGTTCAAGGCTTTCGTCTCTACCTGGCTGATCAAGACCCGTCTGCGGCCGTTCAAGGCTTTTGTCTCTACCTGGCTGATCAAGACCCGTCTGCGGCCGTTCAAGGCTTTTGTCTCTACCTGGCTGATCAAGGCCCGTCTGCAGCCGTTCAAGGCTTTTGTCTCTACCTGGCTGATCAAGACCCGTCTGCGGCCGTTCAAGGCTTTTGTCTCTACCTGGCTGATCAAGACCCGTCTGCGGCCGTTCAAGGCTTTCGTCTCTACCTGGCTGATCAAGACCCGTCTGCGGCCGTTCAAGGCTTTTGTCTCTACCTGGCTGATCAAGACCCGTCTGCGGCCGTTCAAGGCTTTTGTCTCTACCTGGCTGATCAAGACCCGTCTGCGGCCGTTCAAGGCTTTCGTCTCTACCTGGCTGATCAAGACCCGTCTGCGGCCGTTCAAGGCTTTCGTCTCTACCTGGCTGATCAAGACCCGTCTGCGGCCGTTCAAGGCTTTTGTCTCTACCTGGCTGATCAAGGCCCGTCTGCGGCCGTTCAAGGCTTTCGTCTCTACCTGGCATATCAAGACCCGTCTGCAGCCGTTCAAGGCTTTTGTCTCTACCTGGCTGATCAAGGCCCGTCTGCGGCTGTTCAAGGCTTTCGTCTCTACCTGGCTGATCAAGACCCGTCTGCGGCCGTTCAAGGCTTTCGTCTCTACCTGGCTGATCAAGGCCCATCTGCGGCCGTTCAAGGCTTTCGTCTCTACCTGGCTGATCAAGACCCGTCTGCGGCCGTTCAAGGCTTTTGTCTCTACCTGGCTGATCAAGACCCGTCTGCGGCCGTTCAAGGCTTTCGTCTCTACCTGGCTGATCAAGACCCGTCTGCGGCCGTTCAAGGCTTTCGTCTCTACCTGGCTGATCAAGACCCGTCTGCGGCCGTTCAAGGCTTTCGTCTCTACCTGGCTGATCAAGACCCGTCTGCGGCCGTTCAAGGCTTTTGTCTCTACCTGGCTGATCAAGACCCGTCTGCGGCCGTTCAAGGCTTTTGTCTCTACCTGGCTGATCAAGACCCGTCTGCGGCCGTTCAAGGCTTTCGTCTCTACCTGGCTGATCAAGACCCGTCTGCGGCCGTTCAAGGCTTTCGTCTCTACCTGGCTGATCAAGACCCGTCTGCGGCCGTTCAAGGCTTTTGTCTCTACCTGGCTGATCAAGGCCCGTCTGCGGCCGTTCAAGGCTTTCGTCTCTACCTGGCATATCAAGACCCGTCTGCAGCCGTTCAAGGCTTTTGTCTCTACCTGGCTGATCAAGGCCCGTCTGCGGCTGTTCAAGGCTTTCGTCTCTACCTGGCTGATCAAGACCCGTCTGCGGCCGTTCAAGGCTTTCGTCTCTACCTGGCTGATCAAGGCCCATCTGCGGCCGTTCAAGGCTTTCGTCTCTACCTGGCTGATCAAGACCCGTCTGCGGCCGTTCAAGGCTTTTGTCTCTACCTGGCTGATCAAGACCCGTCTGCGGCCGTTCAAGGCTTTCGTCTCTACCTGGCTGATCAAGACCCGTCTGCGGCCGTTCAAGGCTTTCGTCTCTACCTGGCTGATCAAGACCCGTCTGCGGCCGTTCAAGGCTTTCGTCTCTACCTGGCTGATCAAGACCCGTCTGCGGCCGTTCAAGGCTTTCGTCTCTACCTGGCTGATCAAGACCCGTCTGCGGCCGTTCAAGGCTTTCGTCTCTACCTGGCTGATCAAGGCCCGTCTGCGGCCGTTCAAGGAATCGCAGCATTTACGACGGGCGAGTATACAATTCTTTCACAATTTTTGGGGGTGAGTAGGTCCCGTCCTGAAGGAACTAATTTCCTCCACCAATTCTTGGGGGTCGGCTGTGCCCCTGCCTTCATCTTCAGGCAGGAAATGCAGAGTCCGTTACCCTCGTGACGAGCGCTACGGACGGGGCCTACGCCAAAGAACCTCTAATTTAATACTTGCTGGTCTGCTAATAAACTTGCGGTGTTATCATACTTTATCTGGTCTCCCGAGTCTTCCTGGTAGAAATGGGTTTAAGTGTGGTTTTTCAAGCGGCAGCCATTCAATGGCATTTTCCTACAAATCTTTGCCTGTGTTTATCTGAAGAAAGAAAGCCATATGCATCAGGGATGGCATGAGTGTGAGGGGGTGAACCATCCCTTTAATTTCTTCATCCAAGAATGCTAACATTAGTTGAGATTAAAAAAAAGAAATGGATGCCTGGCCTTCATGATATTTGACCATGGCAGATATTTCAGCTGTGGAAAACTCACTTTCCCGACCTAACCTTTCAGTGGCTTTTTTTCTATAGTATAAGTCCACTGGCCTTTTTAACACCTTTCTTAATGACTGGTAGCTTTCCTGCCCTGGCTTTATGGGCGGCCGCTGATGCAGCTCGAGCAACATCTTTATTAGTACAATGAGGTTAATTAGTGTGCGATGCCATTGGAAATTCCATTTTCCGTTGTAACCTTGGAGGATTTTTCATGCAGCTCACAGAATGGACGTGTCACGCTGATGGCTGAATAGCGCAGATAAATTAGCCCGTGCAAAGGTATAATCATAAATCTGATTCGAAATTACTAGAGATGTTCGTAATAAAAAAAATCTGTCTGTCAGGAAAATAGTGTGATCGTTAGTGGGCGTCTTTTCAATTTTCCATTTGTGTTCTGCAGACAGGCGTGAAAAAAGACTTCTTTACATGCAATTTGCACGCTATATTTTTCATCATTTCCAGATAAACCGTTTGCATGATACAAAACTAGGACATTTGGTGGTTTGAACAAACTTGCACCTGATATATTTTTTGGCAAAGTAGAGTTTTATGCGGCTGAATAAATGCAGATGCAATGATCGGGCTGTGTAATGCTTGAAGAAGCATAAATGCATTCGAGGTCGTTGGCATATCTATTCAAATACAGATAACAGACAGATTTCTATGAATATGGCAGCTTCATTATACCTGACAGTTCAGGCAGGTTTGCAGTGAATAATCTACACCTTTATCATTTTCAGATTCTGTCTTGTAACGTCAAAACAAATGTTTAAAAGGGCATACAGTACAGTATTTATGTTTGGGTTTAGCAGTTTGATTATAAAGTGTATATATGTTCAAAGTCAACTCAAAACACTCTCATCTTTCATTCTGTAGTGGCTCACTTAGAGGATAGGTTTCTGAAATACAAATATATACTATAAGAACTAAACTTTCAATTAGGGTTTAGTGTTTTTCCTCTGACATGAAGGCCTAGACTGGATTTTATCCATTTGGATCTGATTGGAACATGCAAAAGTGATCCAGTATTTTTATTTTGTTTTATTATGTTATTTTATATTATTGTATTTTATTTTTTTGTATTTATTTATTATTTATTATTTTTAATTTATTTATTTATTTATTTATTCATTTATTTATTTTATTTTATTTTATTTTATTTTATTATTTTAATTTAATTTAATTTAATTTAATTTAATTTAATTTAATTTAATTTAATTTAATTTAATTTAATTTCATTTAATATTTCATTTCATTTCATTTATTTTATTTTATTTTATTTTATTTTTTATTTTCATTTATTTATTTATTTATTTATTTCATTATTTATTTATTTTTTTTCTAAAGCGACGTCCATTGCATTTAAGATTTTATTGTATTTATTTATTCTTACAATTTATGTATTCCCTTTATGCAATTTATGAATCGAACTCATGACCTTGGCATTGCTAGCAAATGCTGTACTGTTAAAGCTACAAGAAAGATACGCAATTCAATTTAAAAGTGGTCAAAAGATGTGTAATGAAAAGTGTAAGGATTTTTTCACTGCAAATCACTTTTGAACTAGAGTTTGTTTTAGTGGCCTGAAAGGTTTTATGGCCAAATATATATATATATATACAGTTGTGGTCAGAGTTATTGGCACACCTGGTAAATGTGATCTGTAATAAGTGCACTGCAATTTGCTTTGGATAAAAGCGTCTGCCAAATGCATAAATGTCAGTAGTCAGTGTCAATTTAAAAGGTGGTTTACTCTACTTTGATTGCTGCCATAGACATCAGTGTTTATATTCGAACAATAAACTTTCACACCAAGTGCAAATAGCGTGCCTTGTTGGCGAGTGTTATTCACACTCGCTCCGCCTAACAATGCCTGTTTGGGAAAAACAAGATTAAAAATATAACAGGTGTAATTCAATGTCTTCAGTGGTGTCGTCAGTAAAGCGGAAGGCTAAAGGATCCTGGTTTTGATGCGATCGACCCGGGTTCAAATCCGCCTTTGCCGAGCTCGCTCTTCTCTCTTTTCCCATCACATATGCAGAAAGGTCAATAACAATGAAGAAAATGTTCTAAAAGTGGAAATAAAGCGAAAACTAACAAAATGAATAATAAGGATAAAAGCATTCATTGGGTCCGGCTTTTATTGTCCCATTAAGGCGGCATCCATTTGATAATTGTAATAAATATAATCATTTACACTCTGTGTTATTATTGCATCCAGTTACAACAACACTGAGGTGTCAATACGGGTATCAGTCAAAATAAAGTATAAATAGCATCTCATTTCTATTTAAACATATTGCAAAGAACTACTTTTACATGTGTAAATAGAATATATCACTTTAGTCCTTTAGTAATAGTCATTTATGGATTATTCGTGCCGCTCTATGGGATAGTTTATTTAGCTCAAGGCTGTAAATCCCCTTCTTGTTTCCCTCAAACACCTCTTATTGTGCATCCCACCCATGTAGATGTGTATTTGTTTTCCATGCTTCCCCACAGTGTGTCCAGAGCTCATCATCACAACAGAGATCGGCCTTCTGTGAGTCTGAGCGAACAAACAACAGGCGCACAGCACAAGCAGTCTCTTCCACAGAGGCCTGGACCTGCTGTCGCCGTATTGTCCTTGATCATCTGCATCCTCAATAGCGATGGACCGCTTCCCTCGCCATCCAGCCTGGATTTGGCATTGGATCGGTGCCTCCAGCTGTATTTTCTGGAGCCAAATGCACCATATTACGGATATGAGCTCAAGTGTCCATTATCTCTAATTAGATGGACCGTACGGGGCAGATACAGACAGCCACTTTGGAAATTATGGGGTTGACCCTGGCGCAGGATGACATTAGGAGGTCGTATTCTCTTGAACTGCTTCATACGGTGAGTGGGATGTTTGTTAAAATGGCTTACGAACAGAAATGAACTGTTTATGTAAACCATTGAAGCCCTTCCAAATCTTCTAAACGTGTTTGTACTGTATATTATTTTCAGATGTATACCTTTTGTGTTCCAGCTGGGAGGACAGACCTCTCGCTCTGTTTTTCAAGCTGATGTCGCAGTGGATAAAGGTCTCAGTGTTGCTTGGCAATAGTTCTCGTTCTTCCAGATGGACGCCCCCTTGCTTATGCTCTATGGTCGCCCAAAAAAAAGGGCATGTAAAACACACTTAAAAATGTGTGAATGTAATTTGCAGTGGGTAATGAAATATCAAAGCAAGTGGCATCTGCATAATAATGTGATTTCCTGTTGACATTCATCACATTAACCATGGACATGATCCAATTCGCCTTTATTCTGAATGTTTTATCTCATTTGAATTATTTGAATTAAAATGTTTAACTTGCAATGCAATTTATGCTTCTTTTTTTTTGGTGTGATTTCAAGCCAACAAATATTATTATATTATTTGAGAACTACTTTATATATACACTCACCTAAAGGATTATTAGGAACACCTGTTCAGTTTCTCATTAATGCAATTATCTAATCAACCAATCACATGGCAGTTGCTTCAATGCATTTAGGGGTGTGGTCCTGGTCAAGACAATCTCCTGAACTCCAAACTGAATGTCGGAATGGGAAAGAAAGGGGATTTAAGCAATTTTGAGCGTGGCATGGTTGTTGGTGCCAGACGGGCCGGTCTGAGTATTTCACAATCTGCTCAGTTACTGGGATTTTCACGCACAACCATTTCTAGGGTTTACAAAGAATGGTGTGAAAAGGGAAACACATCCAGTATGGGGCAGTCCTGTGGGCCAAAATGCCTTGTTGATGCTAGAGGTCAGAGGAGAATGGGCCGACTGATTCAAGCTGATAGAAGAGCAACTTTGACTGAAATTAGCACTCGTTACAACCGAGGTATGCAGCAAAGCATTTGTGAAGCCACAACACGCACAACCTTGAGGCGGATGGGCTACAACAGCAGAAGACCCCACCGGGTACCACTCATCTCCACTACAAATAGGAAAAAGAGGCTACAATTTGCACCAGCTCACCAAAATTGGACAGTTGAAGACTGGAAAAATGTTGCCTGGTCTGATGAGTCTGGATTTCTGTTGAGACATTCAGATGGTAGAGTCAGAATTTGGCGTAAACAGAATGAGAACATGGATCCATCATGCCTTGTTACCACTGTGCAGGCTGGTGCTGGTGGTGTAATGGTGTGGGGGATGTTTTCTTGGCACACTTTAGGCCCCTTAGTGCCAACTGGGCATGGTTTAAATGCCATGGCCTACCTGAGCATTGTTTCTGACCATGTCCATCCCTTTAAGACCACCATGTCCCCATCCTCTGATGGCTACTTCCAGCAGGATAATGCCCCATGTCACAAAGCTCCAATCATTTCAAATTGGTTTCTTGAACATGACAATGAGTTCACTGGACTAAAATGGCCCCCACAGTCCCCAGATCTCAACCCAATAGAGCATCTTTGGGATGTGGTGGAACGGGAGCTTCGTGCCCTGGATGTGCATCCCACAAATCTCCATCAACTGCAAGATGCTCTCCTATCAATATGGGCCAACATTTCTAAAGAATGCTTTCAGCTCCTTGTTGAATCAATGCCACGTAGAATTAAGGCAGTTCTGAAGGAGAAAGGGGGTCAAACACAGTATTAGTGTGCTGCTCCTAATAATCCTTTAGGTGAGTGTATATATATATATATATACTGTATATGGGTCAATGATGTGATATGCATATTTTTATGTCCAAGTGCATTATTTACTTTTAAAATAATTTGATATATTCATGACACATATGTTATTCTATAAAACATTTTAGTACATTTTAAGAATGCATATTATTTTATGTTTTATCGTAAACACCCTAAAACGTCAGGTGGTGCAACTTTCTGAACAAATGATAAGACTAAGAAAACTATTTAAAATGGTGAATTAATATTTAAAGAATGTATGGCATCATTTTAGGTTTAAAACCATTCAGTTTAGATTAGTATATACACACACACACACACACACACACATACAGTACATACATACATACACACAAACACACACACACACACACACACACACATACATACAGTCAAACCAAAATTTATTCAGACACATTATCATTATCTCACATTATCACAGTTTATTCACTATAGTTTAGAAAATGGTAATAAAAACATGCTCAGATCAAAGAATCATACGTTTTATGAATGTTCAGTCACTGTATGTGTCACCATTCTGTTTAGTTTTGTTCATGGACCTTCAGTTTGTTTTAATTTGTCACATGTCTTTGTTCAGTTTCCCGCCATTCGTTTGTCTCCATAGTTACCGTCATCATTAGTTCATATGCGTCAGCTGTGTGTCATCTAATTCCCTCATTAGTGTGGCTACTTTCGCTCAGTCTCTGTAATGTTAAGTTGTGTTGTGTTGTGCTGTTGTCTGGCTTGAGATTATTTGTAGTTAATCTGCGTTAGTTTTGAACTTGATTCATCTCGTCTTCCCGCATGATCCCGTGACAGTATGAAGAATATTTGGGTATAATATATCAGTTTACTTTATTTTGCTCTGCTTACTTACATAAATTAACTATAGTGTTTACACACACTAGTAAAAATGATATCTGGTGTATGAATAATTTTTGGTTTGACTATATATATATATATATATATATATATATATATATATATATATATATATATATATATATATATATATATATATATATATATATATATATATATATATATATATATATATATAATATTATACTATAATGTTAAAGAAGTTTTTTCTGCTCACTAAGGCTGCATTTGTGTTATTAAAATTCTTTGATGAATTGAAAGTTCAAAAGAATAGTATTTATCTGAAATGGAAAGTTTTTATAACATTGTGCTCCCGTTCAGAAGTTTTGTGTCAGTAAGAATTAATGTATGTATTTATTTTTGGGGAAAGAACTTAAAGAAATTATTACATTTATTCAGCAAGGATGCATTAAATTGATCAAGTGACAGACATTTATGTTACAAAAGCTTTATATTTCAGATAAATAAAAAACAGTTTTCAACTCTGATAATCATAAATGTGAGTTGAGCATCAGATCCTCATTTGAGAATGATCGGTGAAGGGTCATGTGACACTGAAGACTGGAGGAATGATGATAAATTCAGCTTTCATCACAGGAAAAAAAACATTCACACAGAAGTTATTTTACATTTTAATAATAGCTTGCAATATTACAGCTTTTTTTGTATTTTTAGTAACATGAATGCAGCCTTGGTGAGCAGAGGAGACTTCTTTAAAAACCTTAAACAATCGTAATGATTCCAAACTTTTGACTGGTACTGTATATATGCACATACACACAACTATTAAGTTGTGACATAAAAACAGTCAAAAAGATAATAAATGGCTCAAATGCATCACTTCAGTTTCGCCCTTTTAAGCTTTATTTGTCAATGATAAATATATATAAACACCATACCTTCAAGTAACCTACTAATTATGTCATGTGAGAACTAATATTAATTAATGTATTTAAAAGAAGCATAACGGAGTAAATGCTCAGGACCTTTAATATGTACGCCTCTCATGCCCTATAAATGCATGTTAATATTTCATGCGGTCGCTCTCAAGACGCGCTGTTTCACGGGCAAATGCTCTGAATGGGCAACGCATGTCTCCTTTTCCCACCAGAAGAGGGCAATCCGATGCATAGCACTCGCAAAAGAAGGTTAAGCGATGACTGCACCAGTGCTGAGTGCAATCACGCTCACACAGTCCTCTTAAAAACCTTCTTCTGTTTCTGACAGATGTTCGGAGGAACAATGGCGAACTGAATGTGGCTTCCAGCATCTCTGAGCTCCCGTAAGATCAGCAGAAATCTGGAATGCATCACTCATCCTGCGCGCAGCTTTCCATTTAATTTTTTTTTTTTTTGGGTACAGGACATAAGAAATATGTTTGCATCCCTCGCTTGGCGTTCATCATAGCTGCGCACCTTGCCGAGCATCCGATGGTGCGCTTTTGCGCAAATCTCTCCAAACTTTCCAACCGAGTGGAGGATATTTGCATGTGAAGGATACGCACGCGTACGTTCTGGAAACGTTGTTTTTGGACGTTCTCGTATAAGTAAACCTCAATGTTTGTCTTGTACACTGGGAAGAGCGCTTAGGATTTCTCCGTTGTTCACTTGGACATGTTGCGCAGCGGATTGAAATAGCGCTGCTGTTGCTGGAGTTTTCCCAACCTCGCCAACATCTCGGGCACCGCAGCTCTGGGCAGGTGCTTTTTTTCCCTGAGTGTGTTTGAAGACGGTGCCATGCGGACTGTGGAATCGCACACCGAAGGGCTGTAAAACCTGCTGAAAACGCGACATTTACGCAGAGATGGGTATGTGTCCGTTCATGTGCACGAGTCTAAAATGCATCCATACGTTTAGTAAGGTTGGTTTTCTGTGATCTGTTGGCTTTTTGGTGGTGCAACCATAAGATCGTTTCTTAAAATAGCTTTGCTGTGTGTTTTATAAGTGCGTTGCATGTGTTTAAGGCACACGAGTGAGTGTGTCCTTGAATGCACGCAACTTTCATCATGCATACCTGTGCAGACATCGCCTCGAACTGCGTTTATTGCAGCAAATGACATTTTGCGCCGGGTGTTGTGCTTGCATGATCAACAGGCTGTCTCTCTGTCTGATGTTTTGCTGCCCTGATCGGATGCCCAGAGAGAGATTCTCATGCATAACTCACATGTGTTGGAGAGAATCCGCGCTGCCTCGTGTGTGTCCTTGCGTATCGGAGTCATTGTAGGAATATGGCACTCAATAACTCACTATACGGGACCCAAATAAATATGTTAATTTTCTAAAGAGCAGTTAAAATGTGCAGTTATGCATAGATAGTGCTGTGTCAGAGAGAGAGAGAAGAACGCAGAAACCCTCTAGACTTTGATTGATGCTTCAGAGCAAAAGATGCTGTCATAGTGGAAGCTGTGATTTACTGTGATTGTATGCAGACATTCATGTTGCTCGGAGGAGCTGTACGTCTAACTGTTGTTTGTTCTGTTGAAATTTCAGGAAAGAATTTCATTCCATTAGACGCCTTTTAAAATCATTCAGTAATTATTGAGAGCACAGATGGTTGTCCCCATCATAAATAATCATAATCAGATCATAAATAATACCCCGCCCCCTTCCTTTTCCAGTCATCGCCCTGTACACTGTACAGAAGAGTCATTCATTCATTCAAGTGCGGCTTAATGAAATTAAATGATGCTAAAAGCAAAAAAAAAAAAGGAAGGAAGTGTGTGAGAGTAAATAGACAAATGTGATGATGGTGGTGTTTACGGCTGTTTACTGAGCAGATGATGTAGGTGGATGTTCACTTCTGCGCCTCACAGGTGTGCTGTTCGCTCAACTCGCTCATTCTGGAGACGTGTCTTACACTGACTGCTAAAAACACATTAGGCAGAGATGATGGGGTGAGCCTCACAATGAAAAGACTAGTCCTTATTGTAAGATATACAGTGTGTGTATTGTAAATGATCCACGTGGATGAATGCATATTTGTTTTTAAGAATGGCGCAGCATGTTTTCGCCTCTTCCAATCTCCCCCTGAACGCAGGGCTCGGGACACCCCAAACATGGGTCTTAAAGCACCATGCTCCCGAAGTCGCCCTAAAAAATATATATGTTGCATAAAGGATATGAAGCTAAAAAATGCTGGGTTAAAAATAACCCAAGTTGGGTTGAAAATGGACTAACCCAGCAATTGGGTTGTTTTAAGCAAACATTTAACGCAGCGGTTGGGTTAAACGTTTGCCTAAAACAACCCAATCTCTGGGTTAGCCCATTTTCAACCCAACTCGGGTTATTTTTAACCCAGCATTTTTTACAGTTTATGTTTAAGGCCATTAAAATTGATTGCATCATAACAATTAAGCACCCCCACCCAATTCTCATTAGCTTAATGTGTAATACATAAATACATAAATAAACATTTGAATTACACTCTAAAAAATGCTGGGTTAGAAACAACCCAAGATGGGTTGAAAATGGACTAACCCAGCGGTTGGGTTATATGTTTGCTTAAAACAATCCAATCGCTGGGTTAAAACAACTCAATTGCTCAATTTAGAGTGTACTGTAATACCGTAATTAAAATCATCTTTTGTGGACACTGTTTAAAAATCAGCACTTTCAATTTAACCCAACAATTATAACTGCAAATGTAAATGTCTAAATGTTTTATTTGTTTTTGTGTTTTTTGTAGTACAACAAGCTACTGACAGTGCTTAATGGTCATAAAAGTGTGTGTAAGTATGAAAGGAAAACTGATTTAATACATAATAATGTAATGATTAATCTCTCTTTTATCTGTGTTTTTAAATTACACATTTTCTTTTTCTCTTGATTTTTGATAGTGTGCGATTCACCTTTGAAAATGTGTTTGTAGTTTGTTTGTGCAACGTATAGGTTCCAATGAAGATGAAAACCAGTTGCATATATTAACTAACTAAATCCACACGGGTACAAACAAAAGCGAGACAATACCAGACAACTGAATGAAGCGAAATGAGGGACTTAAAGTTGCACTATGTAACATTTTTTCAGTAAAATATCCACTATAAGCCAGTGTTATACACTCACCTAAAGGATTATTAGGAACACCTGTTCAATTTCTCATTAATGCAATTATCTAATCAACCAATCACATGGCAGCTGCTTCAATGCATTTAGGGGTGTGGTCCTGGTCAAGACAATCTCCTGAACTCCAAACTGAATGTCGGAATGGGAAAGAAAGGTGATTTTAGCAATTTTGAGCGTGGCATGGTTGTTGGTGCCAGACGGGCCGGTCTGAGTATTTCACAATCTGCTCAGTTACTGGGATTTTCACGCACAACCATTTCTAGGGTTTACAAAGAATGGTGTGAAAAGGGAAACACATCCAGTATGGGGCAGTCCTGTGGGCCAAAATGCCTTGTTGATGCTAGAGGTCAGAGGAGAATGGGCCGACTGATTCAAGCTGATAGAAGAGCAACTTTGACTGAAATAACCACTCGTTACAACCGAGGTATGCAGCAAAGCATTTGTGAAGCCACAACACGCACAACCTTGAGGCGGATGGGCTACAACAGCAGAAGACCCCACCGGGTACCACTCATCTCCACTACAAATAGGAAAAAGAGGCTACAATTTGCACCAGCTCACCAAAATTCGACAGTTGAAGACTGGAAAAATGTTGCCTGGTCTGATGAGTCTGGATTTCTGTTGAGACATTCAGATGGTAGAGTCAGAATTTGGCGTAAACAGAATGAGAACATGGATCCATCATGCCTTGTTACCACTGTGCAGGCTGGTGGTGGTGGTGTAATGGTGTGGGGGATGGCACAATTTAGGCCCCTTACTGCCAATTGGGCATGGTTTAAATGCCACGGCCTACCGGAGCATTGTTTCTGACCATGTCCATCCCTTTATGACCAGCATGTGCCCATCCTCTGATGGCTACTTCCAGCAGGATAATGCCCCATGTCACAAAGCTCCAATCATTTCAAATTGGTTTCTTGAACATGACAATGAGTTCACTGGACTAAAATGGCCCCCACAGTCCCCAGATCTCAACCCAATAGAGCATCTTTGGGATGTGGTGGAACGGGAGCTTCGTGCCCTGGATGTGCATCCCACAAATCTCCATCAACTGCAAGATGCTATCCTATCAATATGGGCCAACATTTCTAAAGAATGCTTTCAGCTCCTTGTTGAATCAATGCCACGTAGAATTAAGGCAGTTCTGAAGGCCAAAGGGGTCAAACACAGTATTAGTGTGGTGCTCCTAATAATCCTTTAGGTGAGTGTATATGTTGTTCAGTTGAGTACTTGCAATATCCCAAATGTTTCCAACTATTTGTAAATGTTGAGATGCTCTTTTACCCGAGGAACCGGGACGCGTGAGGGCGTGGCCTGTCGATGACATCATATCCGCGTTCCCCTCGGTTTGCGGTTTTATTCTGCAGAAGCGCTTTCCTCTCACTGCAGTGTGAACAAGCCGGCGAGAGAACACACAGAGTAACGCCATCCCATCATCAACACACTCAGATGTGTGTAATATGATCAACAGAGCTGCGTTACCTCACACTCATGAGCGGAGGAGCGGAAGCGGCATAATAAAAGTCCCGCTGCTCGCGAGGCGTGTGTTGCGTTCATCTTATTAGCAATCGCTCCAGCAGTTCCTCAGCTCCACAACACTCGCTCCTGCTCTGCTTCAGACTACAGTAACGTTAATAATCACATCATCAACATGATTTCTGCCCGAGTCCTTTCCCCATTCTGAGCTGAAGACCACATGACCCAAGAGTCTGCGCTCAAACGGGACGTCATCAAACTACGCCTTTGTTTTGAACAGGCAACCTCTAGCGGAAGGAAAAGTTACATAGTGCACCTTTAAATACACTGTAATAATGAACAGATCAGGCGTGATCATTAAATCAAATACCATGGGGGTACATTTCATATAGCAGTCGGGTGGACGGTAAACATAACATTTCTCAAGGGCAATTTTTGAAGGGGACACAAATAACACAGCCATATTAAACTTGTTAGGATATCTGTGGCGTTTTGGTGCACTGAAAAAAAAAATGTTCTCTGTAATTTTATCTGGCCAACAACACAAAGCAATAGTTGTTTAAATATGAGTTATCATAGGTTCACCATGCAGTAATATAATTATTAAATTATCTTGCTGCTTCATCATAGCATTGAGCAAAACCCAACACAGCGTTCGATGTGCAATATTAGTCTAATATAAGTTCACACAGCTTATCACTGTGTTAGCTGTAGTGGGGGACTACAAGAAGCTACCACACAATAATCGCTAACATATTGGGCTTATGGAAAAACACATCGCTTATCATTGCTAATTTATTAATAACTCCGCATCGTCTGTTTTAAAGAGAAAATAATCTCTTAATTAGATGTTTAAAGTGAATAAAATGGCCTTAGTAGCCCTTACTGGAGTTCAACAACTACTGAAGAACCTAGGAATTACAAAAAGAGTGTGAAATATGAGGACGTTACCCATGTCCTCACTTTTCAAAATGCTTATAAATCACAGAATGAGTTTTTATTCACAGAAAGTAAACTGTGCAGTTTCCTGTGATGGGTAGGTTTAGGTTTAGTGTGTGTGTGTGTGTGTGTGTGTGTGTGTGTGTGTGTGTGTGTGTGTGTGTGTGTGTGTGTGTGTGTGTGTGTGTGAGAGATGGGTAGGGGCAGTGTAGGGGATATAAAATATGGTTTGTACGGTATAAAAACCATTACGCCTATGGAATGTCCCCACATTTCACAAAACCCCCGTGTGTGTGTGTGTGTGTGTGTGTGTGTGTGTGTGTGTGTGTGTGATGGACCACTGTGAGGCAAGAGAGGGGGGACTCAAAATGTTTCTAAACTTAAAGGATTATTTCACTTCAAAATGAACATTTCCTGATATTTTACTCGCCCCCATCTCATCCAAGATGTTCATGTCTTTCTTTCTTCAGTGGAAAGTTTTTTTGAGGAAAACATTCCAGGATTTTTCTGCACATAATGGTCTTCAATGGGAACCAATGGCTGAAGGTCCAAATCACTGCAGTTTCAGAGGAATGGCTTCAGAGGCTCTGACCAATCCCAGACGAGGAATAGAGTCTGATCTAGACAAACCATCGACCATTTAATTAAAAAAACTTTAATTGCTCATCTTGCGCTGCTCTGCGACACCACGGATTGTGTAATCACGTCAGAAAGGTCACGTTTTGTAGGCAGAAGTACCGCCCCCTGTGTTTACAAAGCGCTCGTGTGAAGACTAACACAAACATCATTTAGCAAAAAAAGGTCAAACAACAACGTCGGACAATTTTGAAGTTGAAGATGGAGTGTGTTTTGGTAAAGGGGTGTTTGTATTAGTCCCCTTGTATTAGTACTTCCATCTACGTCTAGCGGATCCTGACCCCCGACCCCCCTGCGATTTATGCCTATGCATGGTAACCATAGACTGTAAAAAAATATGGGCGTAGTGTGCGTGACGTCTCCCATAGGATCTGAAGAGCCGTTCTGAAGCGTAAAGTCGGGTCGAGCTGGCCGTCGCCATCTTGTCAGCGGGTCACTCCCGGAAAACAGAAAATGGGCAAAGAGGCGGGACGTGGGCGGAGCTGAGGTGACGACTAACAGACAGCAGACAAACGGCAATCCACCTGTCACTCAAAGTGGCCACGCCCTTAATTATGCAGAACTTTAAGGCTTTATATAATGTAAACGAATGAGTTATAAAAACATTCCCCCCCTCACAGTCGTCATGAAGGGCAACATTAGCCGTAGAGCCCAAAAGCACAGTTTGTCCCAGACTGTAAACATGTGTTCTTCTGCTGTAAAGTTGGGCATTTTAACATGAGCTCAATGAGATTCTGCTCCTTCTGGAGCCGCTCTCTAGTGGCCAGTCCATGAACTGCAGTTTAAGGCCCTTCAGTATCGGCTTCAGGAGAAACTGCGGGAGGAGCCGCTTGATGGTGACCAACAAGTGGTGGGGAAATTAGAGCAAAGGAAACAGGAAACCAAAGCAAACTAAGGGGCTGAACGTAAAACTTTTCATGCATTTTGGCCTAAAAACGCAAACTTTTGAAAGTTTTTGAAAGTGGTCTCCGTGTAAACAACAAAAACGCAAATCCGTGAAAACAATGACATTATTCACATGCGTATTACATGTCTATAGTGTTTCATCGCCACCTACTGGCCTGGAAACAGAATACAGCGTTTTTAGCCGTTTCCGCGGATCCGTGTTTTGACAGTGTAAAACTTCTCAGAGTCCTTGAAAATGCAAACCAAACACAATGAAAGTGTGACAGTTTTTTTTATTTTTATGGCAGGATCTGCAGTGTGTGGAAGGGAAACGAATGCCATAATATTTACAAGAATTTGGCATGTCAGTAACACGTTATGTTGCGGTATCTGTCACTCGGTTATGATACCATTGTCCCACGCTTAAACAAGCTGTAAAGAAATATTATAATAGCACAGCATAAAGAACAACTACTTACTGTCATATTCCTGTTAAGTACCTCGGTGCGATATTACAGCGCCATATAAAGGATAAGACCCGAAGCTAATTCCTCAATCCCCTTCCTCTCGTACTCGCTACATGTCTCGTGTTACCGCGGCACACCAAAAGACATCTGGACACATCAAGTGTCCCTTATTAAATGCCTAAGAGCTTTCCCAGGTAATAGAGTGGAGAGGGTGTCAAAACCGATAACTGGGTAGAGAGAGAGAGAGAGATGGAAACAGGTCAGCGAATGAGAAATGGATGCAGGATGTAGATGTTTCTTGGTTTTGATCGCCTACAATGTTATGACCTGCGCTAGCTGTCAGGGGAAATTAAAATGTGGGTAATGGAAATATCATTAAGTTCGATAGAAGGAATAATAGTAGAAAAAACTTGAGATGTGAAATCTCTTTTGTGACTGTTGCTTGTGGGCTCCTGTTTGAATGTGATGGGATTACTTCAGAGCTGTTCAATTTTGTGTCAGATTATCTTTGTGTGAGATTAGCACTGCTGTTTTGGGATTATGCCTTTCCTGCTCACACAGAAACAAATCACAGATGGGATTAGCGCTGAGAAGTTGGCCACCGGTACAGGGATGTTTTCCGCCGGGCTCTGGTGATGCTGTATGTACTTTAGGTTAGGATTGTGCTTTATTGTATGCAGTGAAAGAAATTGCATGAGAAAGTACATACCCAAGACATAAAAGATCAAATCCAACTACAAACAGGAGAGATATTGCCGCTTCATAGCACAGGATAGATGATGCTATATGAGAAAGGAAAATTGAAATAAGATCAGCAATGACATTGGAAAGCAAATGAAGATTTTTGATGAGCACAGATGAAGACCTCTCTTCTGTTTCCTATAGAGGTTCAAAAGATCTCACTGAAAGTCTACCATCAGAACCAAATTGTCTGAGCTGTTTCAGTGGTTTATCTTACAATTGTTCAGGATAAATAAACATAGACACAACATTGTCCTACAGCAAGAATATCGAGCTATAAAATGAATGTGGATAGCAGCTCGGATCACCTTGGGAGATTTGATGATAAATGCTTGAGACTGACCTTTGATTGCAGACGTCTTTTATATCTTACATAGTCATTAATTACTCGTTCCAAACCCATAAGACTTTCGTTCATCTTCGGAAAACACATGAAGATCTTTTTGATGAAATCTGAGAGCTTTCTGTCCCTCCGTTTGACAGCTACGCAACTACCACTGACGCTTCAAAAAGTTCATAAAGAGATCGTAAAACTAATCCATATGAATTGAGTGGTTTAGATCAACATTTTCTGAAAATACTCGATCACTTTATATGATGAACTGATTGAATTTAGGCATTTAAGCTTCAGTGAGAACCAATGAGGTTCATTCTCGTGTTACGCATCACGTTTGAGCTTCTCAAGAGCCAATGAGGTTCATTCTCGTGTTACGCATCACGTTTGAGCTTCTCAAGAGCCAATGAGGTTCATTCTCGTGTTACGCATCACGTTTGAGCTTCTCAAGAGCCAATGAGGTTCATTCTCGTGTTACGCATCACGTTTGAGCTTCTCAAGAGCCAATGAGGTTCATTCTCGTGTTACGCGTCACGTTTGAGCTTTTTAAGAGCCAATGAGGTTCATTCTCGTGTTACGCATCACGTTTGAGCTTCTCAAGAGCCAATGAGGTTCATTCTCGTGTTACGCATCACGTTTGAGCTTCTCAAGAGCCAATGAGGTTCATTCTCGTGTTACGCATCACGTTTGAGCTTCTCAAGAGCCAATGAGGTTCATTCTCGTGTTACGCATCACGTTTGAGCTTCTCAAGAGCCAATGAGGTTCATTCTCGTGTTACGCGTCACGTTTGAGCTTTTTAAGAGCCAATGAGGTTCATTCTCGTGTTACGCATCACGTTTGAGCTTCTCAAGAGCCAATGAGGTTCATTCTCGTGTTACGCATCACGTTTGAGCTTCTCAAGAGCCAATGAGGTTCATTCTCGTGTTACGCATCACGTTTGAGCTTCTCAAGAGCCAATGAGGTTCATTCTCGTGTTACGCGTCACGTTTGAGCTTTTTAAGAGCCAATGAGGTTCATTCTCGTGTTACGCATCACGTTTGAGCTTCTCAAGAGCCAATGAGGTTCATTCTCGTGTTACGCATCACGTTTGAGCTTCTCAAGAGCCAATGAGGTTCATTCTCGTGTTACGCATCACGTTTGAGCTTCTCAAGAGCCAATGAGGTTCATTCTCGTGTTACGCGTCACGTTTGAGCTTTTTAAGAGCCAATGAGGTTCATTCTCGTGTTACGCATCACGTTTGAGCTTCTCAAGAGCCAATGAGGTTCATTCTCGTGTTACGCATCACGTTTGAGCTTCTCAAGAGCCAATGAGGTTCATTCTCGTGTTACGCATCATGTTTGAGCTTCTCAAGAGCCAATGAGGTTCATTCTCGTGTTACGCATCACGTTTGAGCTTCTCAAGAGCCAATGAGGTTCATTCTCGTGTTACGCATCATGTTTGAGCTTCTCAAGAACCAATGAGGTTCATTCTCGTGTTACGCATCACGTTTGAGCTTCTCAAGAACCAATGAGGTTCATTCTCGTGTTACGCATCATGTTTGAGCTTCTCAAGAACCAATGAGGTTCATTCTCGTGTTACGCATCACGTTTGAGCTTTTTAAGAGCCAATGAGGTTCATTCTCGTGTTACACATCATGTTTGAGCTTCTCAAGAACCAATGAGGTTCATTCTCGTGTTACGCATCACGTTTGAGCTTCTCAAGAGCCAATGAGGTTCATTCTCGTGTTACGCATCACGTTTGAGCTTCTCAAGAGCCAATGAGGTTCATTCTCGTGTTAAGCGTCACGTTTGAGCTTCTCAAGAGCCAATGAGGTTCATTCTCGTGTTACGCATCACGTTTGAGCTTCTCAAGAGCCAATGAGGTTCATTCTCGTGTTAAGCGTCACGTTTGAGCTTCTCAAGAACCAATGAGGTTCATTCTCGTGTTGCGCATCACATTTGAGCTTCTCAAGAGCCAATGAGGTTCATTCTCGTGTTACGCATCACGTTTGAGCTTCTCAAGAGCCAATGAGGTTCATTCTCGTGTTAAGCATCACGTTTGAGCTTCTCAAGAGCCAATGAGGTTGATTCTCTTGTTATTTATTATTTATATGTGATTAAAAGCCTAAAGTCAATCCGCTCATTTCATATGGATTAGTTTTGCGATCTCTTTATGAACATTATGAAGCATCAATTTATCAGTTGTGTAATGGAGGGACAGAAAACTCTCAGATTTCATCAAAAAGATCTTCATTTGTGTTCTGAAGATGAACGAAAGTCTTATGGGTTTGCAACAACATCAGGGTGAGTAATTAATGACAGAAGTTCAATTTGAGTGAATAACCCCTTTAGGGCATTGAGATAGAAACGAAACAAGTGAGGTTTACTGAGAAGCTGGATGCACTTTGTACACAATTTCATCCCTTTGCTTTGTTGGAAAAACAATTGCGATATTAAAGGGATCTCATTTAGATTTTTCTTTCCCATGGGTATCTAGCATCCAGTCGGTGAGATTGCTTTTACCACAGAAAAGGCTGTGCAGAAACTGCGGTTTTGAGACCTGGATGCGTTTTAATGTTGGTGGCATGATGAATGAGTTTTAAGATCAAGGGCTGGTTTACACGCACTATTTGACTGCATCTTGGCTGCCGTTCCTTTATCGTGATGAATTGGATGCTGGAAGGTGGGGGAGGCCAAGATGCACTTAAACTATCATGCATAAATGCAGTGAAAGACAAATTAAATGGAGGTTTCAAGTTTGGCATTTTTGTACATAAAGCGTGACTCATGAGGGTGACTCCAGCCGTTACGCTGTGAGAGTTAATTAAAACTTTGAGAATTTGCATGCGAACCCTATTGGGTTGTACAGTTGCTCCTTGTGTCCTTGCGTACCTTTGCATAACTTCATGTGATCTTGCCCAAGGTGTTCTGTGTAGCTGGTAATATTGCAGAGACTAAATTGATTTGCCTGTCTCTCGTTTTCTAATTAGGCTGTTCTTGCCCTCCCAAGTGTGGACAATTTTAAGGGCTAGAATGCTTTACAATAGCTTAAAAGTGTGTTCTGGGTGGTCTATTGGATTTTTCACGTGCATATCCACCTAGAACACCATAGCAACCACATAAGATGCCCTGGAAACCACCTACAGCAAACTAGTATTTTGGTGGTGAGTTTTTGCCTTACAATGTGGAGCTTATAGAGTCTAATAGAGCTTATGAAGCGAAAGCAAGCTTTGCTGAACTGTATGTTGCACTATATTGTCATTTACAAGCTGCGGTAACATGGACTTTTACTATGAACTTTTACTCTTGAATAAATTCACTGGGAAATGGGCTTAAGTTGTATGAACCTCGGCTACATTGCGCTGCAACACATTGACTCTTCACGAGAAGATTGGGGACAGTGTTTTTCTCTGATTATTTCAAATGAATTCAAAGGCAATTTGCAATGCCACACAGAACTGATTGTTCTGTAGATAACAGGTTGTTCAGACGGCCTACGCTCCGTCTTCAAGACTATTAGATTAGCCTTTTTCATTCAATTGACCTACACAAAAAGCTTCGATTAGATCTGGATCTGGAGGCTGGTAAACAGTGGTCAGGCTGGATGATTCAAATGCATTGCTGCTCACCATTGCACATTTTATACAATTACTTTTATATTTACTCAATAGTTGTAATATGATTAAAGGTTCAGATGGCACGGCTTTGTGCTGCCCACTCAAGATAAACCAATAATTTCCTGTTTTTGCTCCAAGAACACCAGAGAAAAGGTTGTTATCACTTTTGGCACATCCTTAGCTTGGGGAAAAAAAAGCTTCATTTCTGCCTAAATTGAGAATCTGATAAAGCATAAAGAGACACCGAGCCAGCCAACGAGGGAATGGAAGTCTTCACTGTCCTTTATTGATCGAACAAGATGTTTTCATTTATTTAAAATATTTTACATCCTGCATTTTTTTTATTGAAATAGCAATTTTGTCACTCTTATTTGCAGTTTGAAACCTATGTTTCTTGTAGTGAATACAAAAGGAGAAATACTGGTCGCTGTTTTCCATGCATTTACGGTGAATTGAGACATTTATGCATTTGGCAGATGCTTTTATCCAAAGCGAATTGCAGTGCACTTATTACAGGGACAATACCCCTGGAGCAACATGTGGAGTAACAACAGGAGTAAAGTGCCTTGCTCAAGGACTCACTGGTGGTGGCGACTGCTGGGATTGAACCAGTAACCTTCTGCGTATCAGTTGAGTGGTTTAACCCACTAGACCGCCATCTCACTTGCTTGGCTATCACCAGACCATTGGTCTGGGGAGTCTGCTCTGTATTTTCTACTGCACAAGAGGCATGATCAACGGGCATCGTTCAAATGACTCTGTACAACATTGGATAGTCCTTCAACCAATCAGATCAACTATCCATCGCTTCTCTATCTGTCATTGTGTTAAACCCGCCAATAGCGCGCCAGGTGGATAAGCCAGTTTGTGATTGATCACAAATTTGTAACAGAAGCAGGATAGAAATATGTAAAGGTTTCCAGCCTGAGCTGTAGGGCGAAATCAAATCGCCGGCAGATCAAGCTGGGTTTACCCAGTCTACCTTCTCTCAGCTTTCAAGCTTCAAAAAGAACACAAAAGCACTATAAACGTATCATAAAAGTAGTCTGACTTATGAACTATAATCCAAGTCTTCTGAAGTCATATGATAGCTTTGTGCGATGAAAGGACCTAGATTTACATCATTATTCACTAATTATCTTTTTCTCCAGTGAGCTGTTAACCTCTGCGACCGGCTCATTGAGTCAGTTATTTGAGTTTGAGAACCACATCGGTCCAATTTGTGAACAAATCGTTTGAATCACAAATGATTCAGACCATTCATTTTGGAACTGGATTAAACGATTAATTCGAAAACTCGAAATTATTCACTCATGAATCGTGACATCACTACTTCTTTCATTAACACACCCAAGGGGTCAGGATTTTCAGTGAGGACTTTAGGTTTCAGTTTGTTCCTCACACTAAGCTATAACTCAACAAGAAGTCACTTTTATGGTGTGGTCTTGGATTTGCATGGGTGAACTATTTACCCAACTGAAGTACTTTAAAATGTTGGTACAACACGCTAAAGCACAATTGATGAGTTTGTGTTTTGTAGCAATGGATGTTTCTGATTGTATCCAAAACAACCACAAGAACATGGAGGCATCACTCAGTTCTCTCTCTCTCTCTATTTTTCATCTGTAGCTTACCTTACTTGACACAGTAATCTTCTCATCAGAAGATTTTCCATGTCCTTTTTATGTATAGTATGTGTTGATTTCATTCTGTGAACCATGAACATTGAGAACAGTATTCTTTTAACTCTGTACCACAGAGACTGTTTATTGGAGCCAATGTGTAATTATGGTTATTGAAGAAACCTTGAAGAGAATATTTTACTCCCTTATTTAATTTAAATTAAGTTACTCTTGCCTATTGAGCTCTTTCTGTTGCTTCAAGGTAAGGGTGTATGCTTGCTTTCATTTTTAATTAAAGTACATGAACTAAGCAAGGAAAATCAATTGACATTGGCATCTTTTAAGAACGGCAAATACAGTTTTAGAAGAACAATTTGCATGGTAATCACATTAATGTATAATGAAGAAAAAGTAAATAAAATTCTGACTTGAAGCAACTGACGTACGTTCATACTTTTCTCCTACGTACAACATTTTATCCAGCAAACATTGACTATGTAATTTGATAACCTACTTTGTGAAAACTGTGTAGCGGGACTAATTAAGTATTTACTAATCCTTGTAAGACATCATCAGTTTTTGACTAAATGCAAAATGCCAGACTATTATCAGAACTGACTGAATCATGGCTTATCCCTTCTTTCTCTTTGTGTTTAATGCAGGATCCCTAGTGAGATCCCGTTGGCTGATGATCCCCCTGCTCGTGCAGGCCTGGCTATTGGCTTCCCAAGGTAGAGTCCGAGAGAAGCCATGTCCCCGAAGCTGCCGCTGCGATGGCAAAATAGTGTATTGTGAGTCAAATGCCTTTCGTGATGTGCCAAAGAATGTTTCTGTGGGATGCCAAGGCCTCTCTCTGCGGTACAACAGCTTGGTGAACCTCAGGGCTGGTCAGTTTGCCAGCCTCGGCCAGTTGGTCTGGCTCTACCTAGACCACAACTACATCAATGCAGTGGACAAACAAGCCTTTCAGGGTGTTCGAAGACTAAAGGAGTTGATCCTCAGCTCCAACAAGATCACACATTTGGAAAACAGCACGTTCCATTCAATCCCCAATTTACGCAATCTGGATCTCTCCTACAATAAACTCCAAGTCCTGCAGCCGAATCAGTTCCAAGGCTTGCGCAAACTTTTGAGTCTTCACGTCAGATCGAATTCCCTAAAGACGGTTCCCATGCGAGTGTTTCAGGATTGTCGAAACCTAGAGTTCCTTGATTTGGGCTACAATCGACTGCGAAGTCTTACCCGTAATGCATTTGCGGGACTTCTCAAACTGACTGAGTTGCACTTGGAGCACAACCAATTCTCAAAGATCAATTTTTCTCATTTCCCAAGGCTGAACAACCTCCGCGCTTTGTATCTGCAGTGGAATCGGGTAAAATCAATAACCCAGGGGATTACATGGACATGGACCTCTTTGCAAAAGCTGGATCTCTCTGGGAATGACCTGCAAGTGTTGGATTCAAGCATCTTCCAGTGTCTCCCTAACTTGCAGACTCTTAATCTGGACTCCAATAAGCTAAGCAACGTGTCTCAAGAGGCCATATCAGCTTGGATCTCTCTTACCACCATCAGTCTTGCAGGAAACATTTGGGAATGCAGCCCCAGCTTATGCCCCCTTGTAGCCTGGCTAAGGAACTTCAAGGGGAACAAGGAGACCACAATGATTTGTGCTGGACCAAAGGACGTTCAGGGTGAGAAAGTCATCGAGGCTGTTGACACGCATGGTATCTGTAAGACAACCCCTACCACATACCTACCGATCTCCTCCACTGTAAGCTCCCTGTCCAAAACCGGACGTTTACCCCTGCCCACCATGTTCAGGGTAAATGAGAAAATAACTCACAAAAACCCTGTTGCGCCTTCCCCGACAGCTGCTTCCCCACCCATCCCCGAGCAAGACTTTGAGCATGTTTCGTTCCACAAGATAATAGCCGGCAGCGTTGCCCTCTTCTTATCGGTGGCCATGATCTTGCTAGTGATCTACGTCTCCTGGAAGCGTTATCCTAGCAGCATGAAGCAACTGCAGCAGCATTCCATGGTGAGAAAACGCCGGAAAAAGGCACGGGAGACAGAGCGCACCCTCAGCTCCCCACTTCAGGAATATTATGTGGACTACAAACCCACAAACTCTGAGACCATGGACGTACTGGTCAATGGGACAGGACCCTGTACCTACACCATCTCCGGCTCCCGAGAATGTGAGGTATGATCCGTCGCCCTCCTAAAACCCATTACCACTGCGGGGAACAAGAGGTAAATGTCCAGTTGATGTGAGGCGAAAACAAATGTGTTGTCTCCCCCCTTTTCTGCTGCTAGCTGTTCCCCTCTAATGGGCAGGAAACATGGGTCAGTGCATGGCAACTTGAATCCTATGTTCTCAGGCTTGTAATAAAAGTTGTGTTTACTTGTTTTACCTCGGGTATAGTAAGATAAAACATCCTCAAGCCAAAAACACCTTGTTATATATCAAACAGCAGCGCTGGTTTGGGATTTTTTTTAGTCTCTACTGGCTTAAAACAAAACATTGAGTGTTGCTTTTAAAATACACAACTGATTGGCTGCAAAAAAATGATGTAGTTTCAAATACTGGGTCAAGTCTCCGTGCATTGCTCCTTTCCTATCCTCTATGTGTTTTTACATTATTATCAACATGCAACACCCCAGGCAAATAGCTGTCAAATGAATTGTGGTGGCCTGCTTGTTTAAAGAGACGAGACATTGATAAAATGTGAGAGCTAATATACTGGTCTGGTTCCTAGATAAATATTTGCCTCATTTTGGATTCAAGGAAGCAGTGATCAGAATATTGAAGGTTTGGAGAGATTATCCTTAATCATGCACTTTGTCAGACAAATCACCAGTTCAGCGCGTAATTAAAGGTACACATCACAGATGCTTGTATGTAATCCGCCACATGGGCACTCGTGGCTGCTAGACATTCGTCTTGCAATTGCATCCCATAATTTAAGCAGTGTCATAGGCTTTCCCCATGAAATCTGATAAGGCACAGGTCCAGACGGGAAATAGCTGCTCCGGGGAGTCAAAGTACACACATACAATACATATTTCATTTCTATTCTAGACGCTGAACTGCAAAAGCAAAGTTAATCTTCATGGTAAAAGAAAGATTCACTGTCTAAAGGCCTAATTATGTATGGCTTTCATATTTTCCTCTTGAATATCGTCTTCATCGCATTGCCAGAAATATTAGAGCGAGGGAGATCCGTCGAGTGCCTAACTTATGGGACGGACATCAATTCGTCTTGGATTGTTGAATCGGTGGATTGTAGGTAATTTCGCATGGCATGAGTAATGAGCAAGCCCAAGGGATATATTTCAACAGCTCTAAACTGTGATAAAGCTAGTTTCCTTTCAGTTTTGCAAGGAGTTTGAAACAAGGTCAGAGGAAATAATTGTCGACATGAATTAGTGAAATTCACAAATGGATGGAATTTGCGCATTTGACTAAGAGGCAAAGTGCTATGGTGATTGTCTTTGCTTTTGCATCAATAAAAGGTAATATTTCATTTTAGTGGTTTAATCTGAACTGAAACGAGGTGCTGTGCTTTTCCACTTGTGTATAGTTGCTGTGTTGATTCATTTGCGTTATGGTCTTTTTGTGTTAGTATCCATCATGTCCTTTGCCCCCTTTGTTGCTCCCGTCGATGTGTGTCTTTTGACAATTGTGAAAATGTTTTTTTTGTGTCAGTAAATGAAAACTAAACCTTGCATTTTAAACAGTGATATTGGGTGATGTATGTGACCTTTTGTGAAGCATGTGTTTTCCCTATCGCTGTGAACCCAAAAGGGAAAGCATATAATTAAACGTACAGTATTCTACATAATGCTAGGATACAGATAAGTATGGTTTTCAGTGACTATCACTGATTTTAATGTACAGCATTGGAAGAGCGTACCAGAATCATAGATGGAAGAAGAGTTTAAGTGCTGAGGCTTCTTTTGTGGTGCGTAGCATGCTAAACACAGCAGAAAACCTGTGAAATGCACTATTAATCTAGTTTTATCCTATGCAATATAGGCTTTTATGAAGCTCCAATGTGAATTACTCAGCTATTATTTGAAATTAGACCTGTACGCTGTGACAGACACACAAACATTTCCTTTTTAGTGAATCCGGATGATTTTAATACTTAGCTACAGTTTGAGACACACTGGCATTGGGATGTAAATGTGTTCCTCCTTAATCTGGTTACATCCGTGTGCTATGGGAATATATCTTCAACTACAAGGTTTTATAGTCTGTCTAACTCCATCGCTCTCTTTAATCGTGCGGTCCCTCTCCTTCTTGACTTAGATGAGTCCCTGGCAGCTTTTTGTTGACAAGGCAGAACCACGGGAAGTCCAGGCAGTTGGCCATTACTGAAGCCCCTTGTTGTGAGCAGTCAGGCTGCCCATATTTACAGCAAGAAGGACGGTGATGCTATCTCGGAAAATTGGAAGTGTCAAAGAGCGAGATCAGAGGCATAAAGCTAAGGCTGTCAGAAAGCAATTTTTATCGAACGGTGATAACCTGTGACCGCCTGTGACCGTGGTCAGTGGTATTGCTCACACGCACAGATACACAGAAGAGGTGTAGAATATGACTGAGTTTGAACGATATTGTGTGATTGACGACTGGAATCTCTTCTACACTCACTGCGATAGATCTGTTTGAATGGACGGAGAATAACAGATGAAGGCTCTTGTTCCGTTTTGAAATTAATCAATATTTGGAAGTATGGTTTTTCATGTCTTTTGTAAATTGGTGGTTTATATTTCAGTTGTAGTTTAGCTTGACAGCCCCTGGTTTCTATATGCAGAAAAAGCAACCTACATTCCACCTGACATTTCCTTTTATACTCGAGAAAAATAAGTCATACACAATTGATACGGTATGCGAGTGAGTAAATAATTTTTTGTTGTATGCAGAAATGCTGTGAATCCCTTTGACACTTCTGGTAATGATGTAAGATTCATATGTAACTGACATTTTAGCCAGGTCAACAACAAAAAAAGTTGATTTGACAACTTCCTATCTGTTATTGTGGATGTATTAATGAGCGATTCTTTGTTACACCACTGTGAAATCCCTGCCTAATCATTGTGACCATGCTTTGGCGTTTCTCCAGAAGCAGAGATACTGTAAAAAGCCAGTGGGCTTTGGCAGCATTGTTTCAGCGTATTAAAATGAACAACAGCTTCCCTGAAACTACAAATGTCCTCTTTAGCAGAACAGGGCCCTCCCAGAGCTCTCTGTTGGGTCAGCTCCTTTTGCTCCAAATGGCGAAGCCTTCGTCCTTGAGTTCTGGACCGCTTCCCGGTGTTTTCTGGCCCAAGCTGCAGTGCTTCACCTTTTTCAAGGCAACTGTCCCGGGCAACCCGACCTTACTCGTTGGGCTGTGCTGGTTGTTTTATACAAACACAGCGCTGGGACTTAAGAGATTTGTGGGTGTGTTTGTATCGGTGTGGTTGTGCATATCTTTTTCAAGGACTTTTGCTATGAATATTAAGTCTGAATGTGACTCTAGAGTGTTTCAGGCAACATATCTCCAAGACCTACCTAGTGAGCTACATTTTTGGGCATCATCAGAGCCGGATTAACGCAAAGGCAAACTAGGCACGTGCCTAGGGCCCGATTGGCGGGATGGGGCCCAGACAGAGGAAAAAAAATATATATATATATAATAATAATAATAAAAATAAAATAAAAATAAAATAAAATGTACAAATGTCCTATCTACAATTTATTTCAATACTTATTAATTAACTAAAAATAGTGACGATGTTTATCTTAACCATAGACTGTTACATTATGTCACATTAACGCCAGCCCGTGACTGTATTTATATAGAGGCGCCAGCCAGTTAAGACCGAGGAGACGTCAGTGGCGGTCAGAGGTTATAGCGGGACAACAAAGCTAGCAGGCAGGTGTGTTTTTTAAGTAGGCTAACATTCAAGATGCTTTCGGGTGCGGCAAAACGTAAAAAGAAAAAAAATGAAGAGGAACAAAAGAAGAGACAGCGGGGGGCTTTACAGAAGTTTCTGTCGGGCAGCCGTCCGACAGCTGTGAACCTGCTCGAGTCAGCAGAGCCAGGCCCGGAGGAGACACGGCCCGAAGACGCGGCGGAAGATGCGGCGGGAAATGCGGCGGAAGATGCGGCGGGAAATGCGGTGGAAGATGCGGCAGAAGACGCGGCGGGAAATGCGGTATCACTCACACTCTTTAGAGTTAGACATTATTAAACTATAATATTTTGACAATTGGCCCTTTTCACCTCTTTTTTCAATTATTTCCTCAATTAATGACAGTTTGGGAATGTACATAATATCTGTAGACCTGGAAGACATAAAACTTTTAAGCTGTGAATATTAAAAAAAAAATGTTTTGAGTGAATCTGGTGTTTTTCACAATTCTTGAAATGTAAGAAGTATTCCATCCATATACAAGTCTTTAATAGTCTGAATACCTTTAGTTTTCCACAGTTTAAATCCTCCATCCTTATATGTATTATTATTTATTGTTAGACAGTTTCTAAATGGTCTTGATGAATGTGAAGGGGTCATGTTTGCCTTCTTGTTCTTAATTACAACATTTATAAATGTTGTAAGCTATTGCATTTTGCAGAAAATCTTAATTAAATGCGTTGATTAAATGTAAACAGAGCAAATAAGATAAACTTATTTGCTCTGTTTACATAGTTTACTGACACCTATTGGTTATTTACTGGTACTACTGCCTTAACAATGACACTCCCAATGGATGAGGATAATTTAATAGCATTTAATAGAGCCGTGTAATGACGTATAAATAATGAATATCAAAAAATAGTCTGATAGACTGTTTAATATACAACACAACCAATTTGTAACTAAAGACTATGCTATGTAAAATGTGAATTAACTTTTATTAGTAACTTTGGTAAGTTTCAGATTTCAGTTCATAAATAACATCGATGGAGGGGGGCCCAAAAAATGCAGCCTGCCTAGTGTAGTCCGTTTATTTAATCCGGCTCTGGGCATCATAGACATGTTTCTATCGAAAATTATAGTAATTGTATTATTATCATCAATAGATTTGTTTTCAGGATTCATTGATGAATAGAAAGTTCAAAAGAACAGCATTTATTTGAGATCTAAATCTCGAGAAGTAAGTGATCAATGTTTCCCAATCCTCTACACACACCTTGGGAATAGAATCACCATTGGCTAGTACATTTTATTTGTTATACGTATATCATTTTAATGCATTAAATTGATATGATACATTAAGCATTATTTAATGATGAAACTTTAGTAATTTGAACTAAAACTTGGTAACTATGTATAAATGCATATTTGTAATTTTAATTGATAATACTTTTTGTAGATAATGAATTCTACTAATTCTACTGCTGATAACAATATACAATGAACTAATGATTGATGAGCTGCAGGGTTCATGAATATTAATGACGTTGTCTGCATTCGCTTGAATTTATTTGCTGAAATCAAAACAGGGATGGTAATAGATGAGCACCAGCCAATGAGATTACCGTTTGCACATTAGTCCCGCCCACTACCAGAGAAACCGCATATCTGCTGCTTGTTCCTAAGACCTGAATAATTCCAAATTAAATCCATTATTTTGACAGGAAAATAAAACAAAGAGTATTATGTAGCACGATTCTGCGTGGTATGTAAGACACTTACACTTTCTCTTTCTCTCTCTCTCTCTCTCTCTCTCTCTCTCTCTCTCTCTCTCTCTCTCTCTCTCTCTCTCTCTCTCTCTCTCTCTCTCTCTATGTGCGAGTGTGTGAGCGCTCTCACCAATGTGATGGCAAGTTGTGTGCCTTCACACTAGAGTTTACGGTACATCAAATAAATGTTGCGCTGCGCATCCATTGAGCTGAACTGAGATAGAACAGATCGCTTGACGGAGAGCGAAACTCTCAAGCACTCACTCAGTGTTCAGTGAGTTTATATATATATATATATACTAAACTTAAACTTAAACTTAGCCTCAAACTGTACACACACAGTGCGAAGTAAAATCTAATGATTTATTAGCCAATTGCTAATGATAGACTTTATTTAGTCACCCAGAGTGGAGATTTAGTCGCATATGCGAGTGATTTACTCACATTGTAGAGGGTTGGTTTACACTAAAATTTTAAGCACAAAAGATTGTTTTTAAGCATTGATAATAATAGGAACCATTATTAATAATTAAAGGATTAGTTCACTTCAAAATGAAAATTTCCTGATTATTTTTCTCATGTCTTTCTTCAGTCGAAAAGAAATTGTTTTTTTTGAGGAAAACATTCCAGGATTTTTCTGCACATAATGGACTTCAATGGGAACCAACGGTTGAAGGTCCAAGTCAATGCAGTTTCAAAGGAAGGGCTTCAGAAGCTCTGACCAATCCCAGACAAGGAAGAGGGTCTGATCTAGACAAACCATCGACCATTTTCCCCAAAAAAAGCATTTATATACTTTTTAACCTTAATTGCTCATCTTGGCTGCTCTGCGACGGCCACCGATTGCGTAATCATGTCAGAAAGGTCAAAAGTACCGCCCCGTGTTTACAAAGAGCTCGTGTGAAGACTAATACAAACATCCTTTAGCAAAAAAAGGTAAAACAATGATGTTGGACAGTTAAGTTGGAAATGGAGTTTGTTTTTTTGTATTAGTCTTCGCACATTCTCTTGGGGCGGCACTTCTGCCTACATCTTTTTCATTTTCATTTATAAGAGATCTAATCCTTTAAATAATGTAATCCAAAAATCTATTTTATTAGACTATTTGTGTGTACTATGCGTGGAGTATTGCGCTGTTAGATTAGCAAAATGCAACATTTCTCAACTCTAAGTTTAGTGTTCTGTGCATTTCATGGGTACAATGTTTCAAATCAGACGTTTATCAGGTTCCACTTTAGTTAGACGTGCTTGAGTAGGCAGCACACAGCAGGACAGATCTCAAGGTTTTGGAGCAGAGCTGGTGTGTATTTATAATAAAAGTGAAATTATCAAGGAACAGGACGGCATTTGAATGCATAAAGAGTATGTTTGCTCATTTGGCATCTGGGATGCTGTGTTAAATGAACATATGTCAGCTACAAACAGTCCTTTATGAACAAGAAGTGAGAGTGATACTGCCGCAGTAGAAAAGTTAGAAGGAAGCATCTAAACAGATGTCTTAAATTTCACAAACTTTACATGTACAAAACTAGGCCGCAAGGTAACAAAATATAACCTGGAGGCGATGCAGCTTGGGTTGTTAGTGTCTTGTTTAATGAAACTTGCCGGTGAAGGATGCTAAAGGCTTTCCTGTGGATTGGACAAACATTGCCATGGAATCAAAAGCAGAATAATTTATGATTTAGCCACTGACCTTGATTGTAAAAGCAATGCAGGGTACAAGTCATAATGTGTCCTCAGGCTGAATGTGTTGTTACTGCTAGTCAAGCTGTTGTAATGTTGACTTCCATTTATCTCTACCGGGATTTGATTGGATTGTGAAAAGTAGGTTGTGATATTATATCATGTTATTCTCGCGTGACCTTGGTTGCATCAAGGAATTTTAATACAACTTATTTAGTTTTATCTTATTGGTCCCATTTTATTTTAGGTGGCCTTAACTACTATGTACTTAAATCAAAAAATAAGTACAATGTACTTATTGTGTTTATATTGTATTGGGATATGGGTAAAGTTAGGGACAGGTGTGGTGGTGTGAGTAAGTTTAAGGGTAAAGTTAGGGACAGGTGTGGTGGGATGGGTAAGTTTAAGGGTAATGTTAGGGACAGGTGTGGTGGGATGGGTAAGTTTGAGGGTAATGTTAGGGACAGGTGTGGTGGTGTGGGTAAGTTTGAGGGTAATGTTAGGGACAGGTGTGGTGGTATGGGTAAGTTTGAGGGTAATGTTAGGGACAGGTGTGGTGGGATGGGTAAGTTTGAGGGTAATGTTAGGGACAGGTGTGGTGGGATGGGTAAGTTTGAGGGTAATGTTAGGGACAGGTGTGGTGGGATGAGTAAGTTTAAGGGTAATGTTAGGGACAGGTGTGGTGGGATGAGTAAGTTTAAGGGTAGGGTTAGGGACAGGTGTGGTGGGATGAGTAAGTTTAAGGGTAATGTTAGGGACAGGTGTGGTGGGATGAGTAAGTTTAAGGGTAATGTTAGGGACAGGTGTGGTGGGATGGGTAAGTTTAAGGGTAGGGTTAGGGACAGGTGTGGTGGGATGAGTAAGTTTAAGGGTAATGTTAGGGACAGGTGTGGTGGGATGGGTAAGTTTGAGGGTAATGTTAGGGACAGGTGTGGTGGTGTGGGTAAGTTTGAGGGTAATGTTAGGGACAGGTGTGGTGGGATGGGTAAGTTTGAGGGTAATGTTAGGGACAGGTGTGGTGGGATGGGTAAGTTTGAGGGTAAAGTTAGGGACAGGTGTGGTGGGATGAGTAAGTTTAAGGGTAAAGTTAGGGACAGGTGTGGTGGGATGGGTAAGTTTGAGGGTAATGTTAGGGACAGGTGTGGTGGGATGAGTAAGTTGAAGGGTAATGTTAGGGACAGGTGTGGTGGTATGAGTAAGTTTAAGGGTAAAGTTAGGGACAGGTGTGGTGGAATGAGTAAGTTTAAGGGTAAAGATAGGGACAGGTGTGGTGGGATGAGTAAGTTTAAAGGTAAAGTTAGGGACAGGTGTGGTGGGATGAGTAAATTTATGGGTAAAGTTAGGGACAGGTGTGGTGGGATGAGTAAGTTTAAGGGTAAAGTTAGGGACAGGTGTGGTGGGATGGGTAAGTTTAAGGGTAAAGTTAGGGACAGGTGTGGTGGGATGAGTAAGTTTAAGGGTAAAGTTAGGGACAGGTGTGGTGGGATGAGTAAGTTTAAGGGTAGTGTTAGGGACAGGTGTGGTGGTATGGGTAAGTTTGAGGGTAAAGTTAGGGACAGGTGTGGTGGGATGAGTAAGTTTAAGGGTAAAGTTAGGGACAGGTGTGGTGGTATGGGTAAGTTTAAGGGTAAAGTTAGGGACAGGTGTGGTGGTATGGGTAAGTTTAAGGGTAAAGTTAGGGACAGGTGTGGTGGGATGAGTAAGTTTAAGGGTAAAGTTAGGGACAGGTGTGGTGGGATGAGTAAGTTTATGGGTAAAGTTAGGGACAGGTGTGGTGGGATGGGTAAGTTTAAGGGTAAAGTTAGGGACAGGTGTGGTGGGACGAGTAAGTTTAAGGGTAAAGTTAGGGACAGGTGTGGTGGGATGAGTAAGTTTAAGGGTAGTGTTAGGGACAGGTGTGGTGGTATGGGTAAGTTTGAGGGTAATGTTAGGGACAGGTGTGGTGGTATGGGTAAGTTTAAGGGTAGTGTTAGGGACAGGTGTGGTGGTATGGGTAAGTTTGAGGGTAATGTTAGGGACAGGTGTGGTGGTATGGGTAAGTTTGAGGGTAATGTTAGGGACAGGTGTGGTGGTGTGGGTAAGTTTAAGGGTAGGGTTAGGGACAGGTGTGGTGGTATGGGTAAGTTTAAGGGTAGGGTTAGGGACAGGTGTGGTGGTATGGGTAAGTTTAAGGGTAGGGTTAGGGACAGGTGTGGTGGTATGGGTAAGTTTAAGGGTAGGGTTAGGGACAGGTGTGGTGGTGTGGGTAAGTTTAAGGGTAGGGTTAGGGACAGGTGTGGTGGGATGAGTAAGTTTAAGGGTAAAGTTAGGGACAGGTGTGGTGGAATGAGTGAGTTTAAGGGTAGGTGTAAGGGAAGTGTCAACGGTGTAGTTATAAATGTAATATTTACAGACGTAATTACATGCAGGTAATTTTTTTTTTATGTAAGTACAATGTAAAAACATGTATGTACACAATAAGTGCATTGTATCAAATGATTAATTTAAATGTTAGCACATTGAAGTTAAGGGCACTTAATATAAAGTGGGTCCTTTTTATTTATTTATTTTTATTGCATTTTAAGAAAGTAAATACTGATGAATTGTGTACAATAAGACCAGGAACATGTATTATAATATAGTGTGTATAATGTTTGGGCTATAACAACTCAGCGTTAGTGTTTCACTTTTTCTTTTCTCTTTCTAGTTTTATAAATTAAGGAAACAGAGCATTTTACAGCACTGACCTGTCAGGCCAGATAAAATAAAAGCCACTGATGGGTGTTTAAAGCCTAAGCTTTAGCGGTGGCTCTCAGGCAAAGTCAGACCTCTAGTGAATTAATGAATTGATAATGAAATTCAATTATACAGTTCCATTCAGGCAAGCGTTCAAGACAAAAGGTATTATTCAGACGGTTGTCCTAAGTCTTGACCCCAGATGACTTGGAACGCTGCTGATACTGTCAGGAAGATGGTTGAACCAGGACGAAAGCGCTTGTGATATTGATTCCACGCGAGTCCATGAGAGATTTCATCATTGATTTGATTCTGTTAGATCGGTTATACACTTCAGCAAACTCTGCAGATGTGCCTAATGAAATGAAACCCTTCTGTTCTCTTTTAGTTTGGTTTCCTTTTTAAGTGATTTAAAACATAATTATCTCCTCTGAATCTCATAATCCAAAAATGATCTAATTACAGTGTTTTTTGGAGACTTTTGTCAGTCTTAAAACTGCCGAAATTTCATTGCATTGCACAAACTGACCAAGATGTTGCAGGATAATTTCTCTTCTTTTCTTTAAATCTTTTGCTCAATTGATCAGTGGAACCGATTCGACTGTGGAAAGACGTCAGTACACACCATTTTTTAGTCCACTGACGTTAACCCATGAACTTTTCTGGCTGCTTTATCGGACAAAATGGTGGATTCGGCAGATGGCGGATTATGATTGGTCAGATCACCTGTCAATCAAACTCCCGGCGAAGGGTGAATTTCGTGTTTTTTGGTGATTTTATAGTAGTATGAAATCAGTTAGTCTAAATCAACATGAAATATTTTTTACGATTTTAATTAATTTGACTTCCATTTCTGAGTGGAAGAGAATATTCAGTTAAAAAAAAAGGATTTAATATAATTTATCGGGTATTGAATGGATTGTGAAAAGGCTCAATATAATGAGGTTTAAAACCACTTCAGCTCTGCGCCCAACACTTACGTTACAGTAACGTTTACACTTTACGTTAATTTGACGTCCGAAACTGACATCAACTGACGTTGATATTTAGTTGTTTTTAGGTTGTGTTGTAAAGTAACCAAAACCAACGTCTCAAGCCAACGTAATAATGACGTCAGATACTGACATTTAGTGACCAAAAACCCAACGTCTCCTTAACGTCATAATGGGAACGTCCACACAACGTCAAATTATAACATCATTAGACGCTGATGTTTTGTTGGTTTTAGGTTGTGTTGTAAACTAAACAAAATACAACGCTGAGCCAACGTCTCAAGCCAACGTCATATTGACGTCAATCTCCAACGTTGGGGTCTGACGTGAATCTGATTTTCATTTTCAACCACAATGCAACATCGGTCCGACGTTGGGGACCAATGTCAATCTGACGTCATATAGACATCCGGTGCCTGCTGGGTAGACACGTCGAACATGCTTCTAGACCAATCAGAGCCTGAGATCTCCCTTTACAAAGTTGAGGAGGCGGGGCCTTCTTTTCGATTTTCCAGCGGCTGGCGTCAATCAATGCAGATGAGCAGGAGTTATTAAATAGTTTGGACAGATTAATCTCAATAACTTTTTTTTAGAAGGAGATATCAAGCAGATTACTTTTCCCCCTGTGTACTGCCAACTAGTGGAATCAACAGAAACTTTCTGAAGGGATATAGACCAAACGGGTGCAAAATTACAGATTTTCAAATAAAAATAAATACGTTAAATACTTTTTATAGGCGTTTATCATAAAATTGTGAATAAATACAACAGAATATATGCAAAATTCCACGACTGTGTTAAAATGTAGTAAAATGAGACCCTTTTTATCAATTTACTCCAATGTACAGTATGTGGGTAGTTTTTCAAATCAGATATGCATAATTCTCTCAAAAATTCAAAATATGCTGCAGAGCTAAAGTGGTTAAAATCCTTTCAGAGGGGGAATAAGGAATTATATGTTGATGAAAACACAATTTATTTCATTGGAATAACATGCACCGATGAAGTGTTCACAAAAAATGTGAAGAATTTACAGTAAATGTACAGGATTATTCAAAAATGTATTTGCAGTTTCAGTAAATGCCCTGTGTGGACTAAAGATGAGAGCTTTGCATGTGAATATTTAATCTACATAAACTAGTGTATTTCAAAATAGCAAGGGAATCCTAGTTTTCCATTATATGACCCCCTTTAAGACCCCATTAATGCACAAGGGACGGGAACAGAAAGTAAATACATGCCCCTCCAATCTCTGTCTCTTCTCTCCCGCGGCCGCCCTGGTTTTGGCAGTGTTTTTGGAGTGTGATAAACAGTGCGAGACACACACACACACACTGTGGCAGACATGCACCCGTGTCTGTGCTCCCATTGCCTGGCAGAGAGTCACGCAGCTGTGAGGACGGCATCGCCTTCATTGTTGCAGTTGAGTGTAAAAGCTTTGTTTTGGCTGGCCACACGGCTCAGGTGCCTTTATTGAGCGTGGGATTGAGTCCAGACCCGCAGCTGCATGCGTAAAGAACTCAAGAGCACCTCTTCTGGAACCCATTCATTTTTTCAGCACAGTGTATTGGAAACTAGTTAAATGTATTCTGATTAGAGACAAACTATTCAGCACTAATCTTCTAACTACGCTTCAAGTGCAACATAGAAAATGTCAATTGAACCATGCTTTTGCATTTGGCTAGGTCAATTGGCAAGGTCTGTTCTCTTTAGTGCTTCATTTGTAAATGAGCCAGCTCCTGGACGAATCCACTGTTGTGCAAGATTCACAATTTGCACAGTTTGTTTACATTAGCCGTATTAAATGTCATGACCTGACTATGCACAATGTATTAATGTAGGTTAATGTTACTTTATACTGGTAAGACTTTACAATGATGTTTCATTAGTTAACTAACACAAGCTAACCTTGAAACTAACCTTTGATTGGTTGTGTATATAGAAAGTAACTTTAAATTAGTTAGCTTTTTAATTTTCTAAAGCTAATGAATAGAACCATACTGTGAAGTGTTACTGATATACGGTAGTCTAGTATTTGAATCTGAAAGAGCGCGCTCTGTGTGGGCGTGGTCGCATTAGCGGATAATGAAGTGGCTTGCGAAAGACTGACATCTCTCTCTTTTCAAACAACTTACATAAACACAGCATATTTGTTTTAGATTTGGTTTACATTGTTTAAAACTTGACATTTCAGCATTTCTTTAGACATATGTCTCATGTTTGTGAGACAAGTATTCACTAAGCTAGAGGTCCTTTTCTGAAGACTATCTGAATGAACGTC
>CM042253.1:52629854-52649854 GCA_023566225.1 Romanogobio albipinnatus
TCCTCTTGGCAGCTGGGAGAACATCAGTGCCAGCCCAGACAATGCCGTACAGATCATGAAGTGCTGCTGTGGAGATAGCGGGAGCTCGATCAGTTACTGTGGTTACCAGATTCCCTCAGCCAGAGGGTGTATTTAAGAATGAGTGTGTCGGTTCATGAGAGGGACATGTCAGCAGAGAGAATTCCTACATGTCGGCATATCATTTGTGAGATTGCCTGACAGCCTGCACGATAAATATGAATTTGCTGAAGAAAAACTCAAAACCAAGGCAATGAATAGAATATAAAACAGTGAATATTTTGCATATCTTCAGGCTCATATACTGTACATTCATATTAAATTCATAAGCCTTTATATACAGGAGCCCTAAAAAGTATTTGAACCCTCAAGGCATTCTTAAAAATATATATAAACAAGCGGCATCTGCAAACAAATGGCCCCAAAATGTTTCTCTTCAAACATGGTCATTGTAAGGTTGATTGAGGCCACTTTATATTTACAATAATATTTTTTATGTGTATTATTATGGATGTAAAGTCAGATGTTGACATGCTAATGTTTCATTATATATTACAGAAAGTTCTGATAGTACTAGTAGAGTTTAACAGATGCACTATCAAAGCTTTAACTAAAATAAAGATTATTGGAGAATGTTTTACAATATAATACTATTTATCTTTCTAAATTTAAATTTCACATTTAATTCAATGTTCTTTGTAATTCTTTGTTAAATTTACTAGCAATTTATGAGTGGAAAAAAGTAAATCCTATACCTTTTTTTAAATTTTGAGCTTTACATTAAATTTTTTTTTTATTTTGTTCTGGTTGTATGATCCACTACACCGTGTGTTTTCCTTTACGTTATTTAAGACACAGTGTAAACGCTAGTCCTGAATAGTTGGTTTTTGCAGCTGTAACTGGTCCTACTCAAAGTGGGATTCGAACCGGGGTCTCCAGCGTGGGCGGCGAGTGCGTTAACAAGGCACAGCTCTTACACGCACAGCTCTTACTGGCCTACGTTACACTTACCCCTAAACCTCACTCCCATCCGGGTCACGGCACCAAATGTAACCGGTCCTATTCGACCTGCTTCGAGCGGGATTCGAACTAAGGTCTCCGGCATGGGAGGCGGCAAGGACACTAAAGACTGCAGCCTGTAGCGTTAGCTGCTAGCGCACCTCTTGAGATCAGGGGAGTGAGGTTTACACGCACCGCTCTTACTGGCCTATGTTACACTTACCCCCCTAAACCTCACTCCCATCCGGGTCACGGCACCAAATGTAACCGGTCCTATTCGACCTGTTTCGAGCGAGATTCGAACTAAGGTCTCCGGCATGGGAGGCGGCAAGGACACTAAAGACTGCAGCCTGTAGCGTTAGCTGCTAGCGCACCTCTTGAGATCAGGGGAGTGAGGTTTACACGCACCGCTCTTACTGGCCTATGTTACACTTACCCCCCTAAACCTCACTCCCATCCGGGTCACAGCACCAAATGTAACCGGTCCAATTTGACCTGCTTCGAGCGGGATTCGAACTAAGGTCTCCTGCATGGGAGGCGGCAAGGACGCTAAAGACCGCAGCCTCTAGCGTTAGCCGCTAGCGCACCTCTTGGGATCAGGGGAATGAGGTTTACACACACAGCTCTTACTGGCCTATGTTACACTTACCCCTAAACCTCACTCCCATCCGGGTCACAGCACCAAATGTAACCGGTCCTATTTGACCTGCTTCGAGCGGGATTCGAACTAAGGTCTCCGGCATGGGAGGCAGCAAGGACACTAAAGACTGCAGCCTCTAGTGTCAGTCACTAGTGCGTCTCTTGAGATCAGGGGAGTGAGGTTTACACGCACCGCTCTTACTGGCCTACGTTACACTTACACCTAAACCTCACTCCCATCCGGGTCACGGCACCAAATGTAACCCCTCCTGTTCAAACTGCTTAGAGTGGGATGCTTCGAATGGGATTCCTTAAAACTTGCAAGGACGCTAAAGACCGCAGCCTCTAGCATCAGTAGCTAATGCGCCTCTTGAGGGGAGTGAGGCAGTTTTCGGGGTGTGTAAAGAGTATGTACTACATTTGCATACTATACAGGTGCCATTTTGATGTACTTTCAGGGAGAATTGGCTTTATGCACAGCTGCACTACTTCCTGAACTTCAGCCAGCTCCTTTGTTTCCTGTCTGCCATTATTGGACAAACTGATTAATCCAGGTGTGTTTGATTATTGTTGTTGCGACTACAGGGGTCAGGCACACCTGGATTAATCAGTTTGTCCAATAATGGCAGACAGGAAACAAAAGAGCTGGCTGAAGTTCAGGAAGTAGTGCAGCTGTGCATAAAGCCAATTGCTTCACGTTGTATGAAACCTGTGCACTGCAAATTCTAAACAGTTCTACATGTTCTCAAGTGGACTGAGAAGACTATAGGCTATTGCAACTCCAATGTTAATTTAGCCTCATGTGTATCCCACTGAAAGATTTGTTTTATATTTCTTAGCAAACTGACATTGATTCTAGTGCAATAGCTCCATAAAATTTGCACCATCCATTCTTCCTTCCACTTTAACAAGATGTCCAGTCCCTGCTGATGAAAAGCCGCCCCACAGCAGGATGCTAACAGCTCCATACTTCACTGTGCGTATGCTGTTTTTCTGAGGTGTGGGCAGAACTGCAGTTGCACTGCACATATAGCTTTGAATTTGTGGCTAAAATAAGCTCTATCTTGGTCTCATCTGACCACAGAATCTTTTCCCACAATGCAACACGGTCACTGTTAGTCTTATGGGTAAACTCTAAAGGTGCTTTCACATCATTTCTTTAGAGTAATGGCTTTTTTTGTGTCCCTCATATAGAGCTGTATTATGCAGAACTCTGTACTGTATATGGTTGACTGGTCCACCGTTCACTGGACTCTGTAGCTCCTTCAAAGTCATCCTTGACCTCTCTGAATCTTCTCACCAGTTCTTTTTTATTCGCTCTGTGAGTTTTGAGGGACAACCAAGAAAAAGGTTGATGTATACACTCCCTGACGACGGAGCCCCTGAAGGGACATGAAGGAAAACAAATATGAGATGGAGTAGCAGAAGTAAAGGTTTTGCGAGTGAACGGTGAATGCAAAACATTTGAAAGAGATTCCAAAAGCATTGACTTATTATGTTTTCCTCCCATCTCAGTTTTTTCTTGTACACCACCCCGTATCCTGACAACCAAAGGCTTGGTTATTTTTGGACCCATTTCCTCATTAATGTTTTTTATTTTACTTCTTTTAACTGTATTAGGTTGTCCAGCTGTCCATGATTTTTACCACCTAATAATGACTTTTTTTTAGTGCTACTGTAGTTGTAGTAATTATTAATAAGTTGAGTTCTCGTTAAGGAGGTTGTTTTTTTATCTTAAATTAGCTTATGCAAAAACAAACTTTTTATAATAAGTGATATTAATTTGAGCTTTTTTTCACAAATAATCCTGCATTAAAATAAAAGCTGCAGTACTTCAAATATTTATTTTGGAAAATAAATGATGTTTTATATATATTTTTTATATATATATCCACCTGTTTCCGTGGGGAGCTACTGTAAAAAAAGAATGTGGGTACATTTTGTGTGCTAGTTAGTGAAGAGGCGAAGTGTTTTTCAGATCATTGGCAAGGTTTCAAAATGATAATTTGTACAATTTTTTTTTTTATCAGATGGTGTCACAAGGGTTAAGTGAAGGTTACTGTGAAGCAACATGAATGACACAAACGACATTTCAGTTTAGTACATTTATTAGTTAATTAATAATATCACAATACAATTTCCGTGCCCTTAATTGTCCTTATTTTACTGACCTTCCACAAAAGTGCTTCTGCATGACTACAACAGCGTCCTGGCCCTAATATATGAACAACCCGCGGTCTGTACTTCCCCGGTCACTGATGCTAGCACCCATGCCTTGTGATGGGATATGTGTAGGCTCGGCTCAATGTCCGCTTTTAGATAGTTTCCGATAGATACTGATACGCCTCTGAGCTCTTCAAATTGCTCATCGCCTTACCATCTAGAAAATAGCTAAAAATGCTACCGTACGCGATACAAGTCCACTTCTTCACGTCATCCTCCCAACCAACTACAGTGGAGGGTAACGGTACTGTTGTTTCACCCTTTTGAAAGTTTGTTGAGGTTGTGTTCCCACATCGTTAGCAAATTTGGATGGCTTGAATGACGGTCAACTGTTGAATGTCAATAAGCTATGTTTCCATCCACCTATTTTTATGCACATTTTGGGATATCGCATCAAAAAATGGTGAATGGAAACGGCAAGATGCGCATGAATTCTATAAATGCGCAAACGTATGTGCTCGTTTGAGTCGGATGAAATTTCTTTCCGATATGAAAATGTGCGCATAAACTACGATGGAAATGCATAAAGCTCAAGCAGTAGAGCATGGCGCTAGCAACGCCAAGGTCATGGGTTCGATTCCCAGGGAAAGCAAGAACTGACAAAAATGTAAAATGTGTACCTTGAATGCAATGTAAGTCGCTTTGGATAAAAGCGTCTGCCAAATGCATAAATGCATAAATGTAAATGTAAATGTATAAAGTCCGGCTTGTTTTCTTTGAACCGGAAGACGCTCCCAGTTTTGACGCAAGGCTTCAATGGGGCCTAGGAAACTTGGTGGATATATAAAATTATATATATTATATACACTCTAAAAAAAAAAGGTTCAATATGGCACCAAAAATGGTTCTTGGCTCGTAATCATAGGGGAACCTTTTTAAGTGCTATATAGCACCAATTTTGGTGCTTCAGCGGTTCTTCAGCGGTTCTTCACCGGTTCTCTGACTAAGGTGCTATATAGCACCGCTACCATGTACAGAACATGTTAAGATATGGTGCTATATAGCACCAAAAGTGGTTCCCCTATGATTACGACGAAGAACCATTTTTGGTGCCATATAGAACCTTTTTTTTTTTAGTGTATTATTATATGCCTATTCAATATATATGAAATGCTTTGGTCTGCATATATATGTATTTTTGCACATTTTTTTGGAAGGTTTTTGGAACAACCAAATAAATCCTTTAAAATATTACAGAAAACTGAATTTAAAGGTTTTGTAATATGGTACATTAAGGCTTTGAATGCTTCTGCGAGGCATTCTGCGATATAAATAAATAGTAGCATATATAAAAGAAGCTTTGGGTAGATTTAAAGTGCTGAAAATATTCTCTGCTGATAACACTTGATTTGAGGCCAGGGTGCGAGAAGAAGTGGAACAGGTTGCTGCCAAGTAAAAAGACTTCAAAGACTTGTGAAAATGATACCCATAAGTGCTATATCACGGTAAAAGCAATTTAGTAAGGGATAGGACATACTTTCAGCCCATCTGCCAGCAGCTGCTGTGTAAATAGAGAGTCTTATACAAGCCTTTGAATGTTGACCCTTTTCTTCCTTCTTGAATATCCAGAGGAACGGTAAGAGCACTTTGTGGAGAAACCTTAAAACATATAAAAGTGATCTAAAGAGTGGCAGCGTTTTAACTCTTCCACTGCCACAGCGATAAAGATTCACCCATTTGTGTCTCTTTAAAGATTGAGAAAGGCTGGTTGCAATTGTAACTTGAGAGTTAAGAGTGAGAGTTTGTCTTCATATACTCTTTAACTTTGGCATCGTCAGCCAAACAACCTCCATTGAGAAGAACGCGAATGCTAACGGCTTTTTCTTGTCATTATAGATCCTACAGCATAATGGAAAATGCAAATGCAAAGGGAAGGAATAGAAAAAAGAATGAAACTGTGAGATGGACCGAGAAAGACAAGAAGACCAAAGAAGAGTAATAGATATGAGAGACACAGGCTGATGGGACGGCGAATCGATATGGCATGTTCGGTAAAACATTCCCTACACAGATAAATCAGGATCTGAGATTATACCACGAGCAGAGAGCAGAAGCTTTTCATCAATTGCAGATCAGGAGCTGGTATTGATCTCCACGGCTGTGCCGCATGTTTGACACTGGCTGAGTCTCTCTGCCTCATGCAATTCATTTAGGGTTCCCTGCATCCCGCTCAGCTGATTGAAAATGCGTTAAATAAAAGATTGAAGGAGAGCCGACTGATTTAGCTATTTTCTGCCAATGGCGTTTGAAGCCGCCGAGCCTTTTGCCAATCAGGGTTTGATTAAGGATTGTTTAAGCAGATGCACGAGACTAAATGACCTCATCAAAGATTTAACAATGAGCTTTTAGAAGGCCGATCGGCGCTCAGTTTGATTAAATGATCAATGCTTTGCATTGTATAGACTGCCCGGCTGAGGTGATATTTATGCCGAACCCGTGACCGTTCAAACTGCCAGCCCTAATTACCACATCGGTGGACATCTCTGTCCGAAGAGGTTTACTTGACGCTCAGATCACATTGCACGCCTGTCATGTCAGATTTGTCCACTAGTCAGAGTAGTGACAGTGTAGTCAGGGTCAAGACCGAGTCAATGCACAACATCCTGTCACTGTTGGACACAACAGGAGTGATGAATGAATGACAAGCCATTGTCATTGCAGCTTTGATTGAGCATACGCCTTCCCTTTGGTTTGCATTTCCATTACTTTAAGCATCATTTTTTATTTGCAATGTGATTTCTAGCCAAGCTATAGTGCCCTATTTTACCTATTTCGTGTCTTAACTACACACGACGCCGCAACATGTGACAAAAGGCGGTCCTAACCAGGACAAAACAACAACACAAAACATGGCAATGATAATCTCTAGAGTTTATGTGCTTTATTAAATGTTAAAAGTGTGTAATGTGACTTTGAATATCATTTCGTGCTCAGCCTTATCAGACTTCAGACTTAGCTCAGACTTAGCTCAGACTCAGACTTATCTTAAGTTTCTTGTGTAACTAACTAAGTAACTTTGCTACATGTCAACTAACTCAACTAACTTAAGTAAGTACTGGTTAATATAAGGTAACTTCTTGGGTTATGGTTAGGTTTAGGGTTATTTGAATTACTATAATAATAAGTACACAGTATGTACATGGGCAACATGACTGTGCTACCAATATTGTATTATAATATAGTGGATATTTTACCAGTCACACTGCAAAAAATGCTGTTCGCACTTCATGTTTTTGTCTTGCTTCCCATCCAAATATGTGACCCTGGACCACAAAATTAGGGTCATTTTTGTTTTTATTTTTTAATTTTTTAATGAGATTTATCCATCACGAAAAAATCTGAAACCTGAATAAATATTAATATTTCCATTGATATGGTTTGTTAGGATCTGACAATATTTGGCCAACTATTTGAAAATCTGGAATCTGAGGGTGCAAACAAATCCAAATATTGAGAAAAATGCCTTTAAAGTTGTCCAAATGAAGTCCTTAGCAATGAATATTACTAATAATAATACAAGCAAAACGATCTGCCAATGGGGTTAGAAAAATAATATTGTTTCTGTTTGGGACATAAACAAGATTTCAAACAGAAATCAAAAGATAATTTAGCTTAACTTATTTTTCTGAATTTTTAGATATTTAGACTGGAAACAAGACAAGAATACTAAAATAAAAATTGCAGTGCATATTTCTAGTTGGATATTTTTCCCACGTCTGCTGTCTTTGACATCCCAGCTCTGGATGCTCATTAGTAAATAGTTTGGGCCTGTGTGTGTTGTGATACTATCAGCCAATCAGTGTTGTCATGACATCATTTCCTGCAGCTATAGAGTAATTAGTCGCATGGCTTTAAGAGTTAGGGGATTGGCTCAGAAGCCGAATCCATAACTGAACTGAGTGCCCATTGGCTAAGATTGCACAGTTCAGATTGTGTACTGCCATTAGGATGCATGGTAAATGTCTCCTGCTATTATAGACCTCCTCTCTAGTATTTATGTGTTTTAGAGTCTACTAAACTGTGGGTTCTTTTCTATAGGATCCTTTGACTGATGCAGCATAATTACTGGACGAGAGAGTGAATGTGAGAGTAAGGGAAGCAACTGCCATAGTCTAAAGTGAATATCGAACACAAGTCCTTCTATAAGGCCAGAGGATTGGAAACGTTGACATCTTTTAATGCGCCGTTTCAAATTCCAGTTCTGCAGCAGTGACTGTTTTATTCTCAAACTCGCTTATATATCGCCTGCCTTTCCCTTGGCATACACACACACACACACACACGCACACGCACACGCACGCAACAACAGCCGTGCAGCCTCGCGAAGAGACCCATGAAACCTCTGGTGTTTTATGATTGTTTTAAAATACACCATTTCCTCTCACTTTTGCTTATCGTTGGTGCACAGAGGCTTATTTTATGGAATGAAGTCCCAGATCCGCCATGTTCCGGGGTGTCTCACGAGGCTCTGTGCTTTTCATTGTTTGCCTAGAGTCCCGTTTTCTTCCTGCTAGATATTCCAATTTACAGAAAAGGGGACCCAAGGGCTCCGTATTCTCTTTGCGTGGGAAAAGATAGTAACTCTGTTGCATTTTTAACCAGCCAGTGGAGCAAACATCTGCATAACCGCAAACTTGGAGTGTTGCTTTTCGAGTGGCTGGCAAACAATAACAGTCTTTCAAGGAACCGGCTCTTCGATGACTGGTTCAGAATCGGCCTAATTCAAACTTTGCAGAGAAGAAGTTCTGGAAAATAAGACGAGAACTGACTCTCTTTCTATGAAAAAAGACCCATTAGGTATGTGTGCATGCACTCATTTAATTGTCAATCCGAACATTGTCTATGAGACGTGAGTTTGTGTCATGGGCGGGGCTTCTGCCAGCGGCTCGTCTCGTTGTGAAATGGCTGACATGGATTGTTTTTAAATACGGAGAATAAGCTCAATTTGCCGGCTTTAGCTAGCTTGTAGTCTCAATATGTGTATATATAGAGCTCAAATTGAGTAAAGAGCGCTTTCTACAACTCACCGGACTGTCCGACCTCCTCACTCACTTTCTTCCAAGCAAGATCCTTTTTATTCCTGTTTCTATAAAGTATGAAGATGTATCGCACAGCTCCGGGTATCCACATACGAGTTTGTCCTCATTGTTGTCTCTACTAGAGCAAGCTCCTGATTGGTTAACGCGGCGCGAATATTCGCCAAAGTTCAGATTTTTCAATTTGTGTGAATGCCGCGTTATGCTGGGTTCAAACCAAACGCGAATAGAGCGTCAAAATAGCGTCTAGTTGGACGCTTGACCGTTTTGAATCCTTTCGCGCGTCCACAGCGAATTGGACGCACGTATAAATCGAGCGTTTGAAGCGAAATAGACGCGTGTTCAAGGCGCTCCAGGAGAAATATGTCATAAAACACCACTCTGCCTCTTTTCATTTTCATTAAAAATATATATTAAACATTAATAGCCACACAAATGTGGTCCAGGAAACGCCTACATTATCTTCTCTGCATGTGTATTTAAATATCCATAAAAAATAAAGTGATGAAACTTCTCTTTGCCCTCAGTCAAAACGATTTGCCAGACAACAAATGATGATTCATGAGAGCAAAGATCGGCCGTTAGATCAGCACAAGATGAATTATATCTCATGTTTAACCACCACAGAGACATCAGAGCCAGCGGCTGAAGGACTGGCCGAGGAAAGGCTGCTCTCGCTGGGGTTAATGAGCGCTGAGCGCCCGGTGATCCACTGGAGCTCAACTCCACACACACAAGATTATTTCTTTTAAAATAGGAGCTCTCTTTATAAATAAACCACAGATTTGAGCTTTAAACAACTACATTCTCACCTGAAAAAGTCTTAAAACTACATTTTATGACACAATATTAGTATTTTTAAATTATGCAGGGTTTCTCATCACGTCACTTTACCATGTGACAGCAGCGAGCAGGCTCCTGATTGGTTAACGCGACGCCAATTGACGCCAAAGTTAGACATTTTCAACTCGCTTCAAACGCGTGAATGCACAAAAAGCAGCACTCGCAAGACGCTCAATTCGCGTCAAATTCGCGTCATTTCTCGCAAACTGGACGCGCGAATGAGGCGGAATCGCATCCAATAGGACCTCCAGACACGCGTCAACGCACCTTTCCATTGACTTAACATTGAAATCACTCGCTCCTGATGCTCTATTCACGTTTGGTGTGAATGCAGCATTATGGGCCTTTCACACAGAGCGCGGCAACGGCACCGCTGCGCTAAGAAATTCATTCATTTCAATTGCGTGCACTGCCCAAGGACGGTTTGTAGCTGCGTCGACCAAAGCGCACGCGCAGCGGAGCGGAGCGCACAATTGACGAGCTTGCGCGCACGCCGTGTTCAAACTTAAAGGTCCCGTTCTTCGTGATCCCATTGTTCAAACTTTAGTTAGTGTGTAATGTTGCTGTTAGAGCATAAATAATACCTGTAAAATTATAAAGCTCAAAGTTCAATGCCAAGCGAGATATTTTATTTAACAGAAGTTCCCTTTCAAAGCCTACAGCGAACGGCCGGCTCGGACTACATCCTGGTACTTCCTTCATTAATGACGTCAGTAGCACAGACTAACCTCCGCCCACAAGAATACGTGAAAAAGGGGGCGTGGTCTTGTTGCTGTCCCACGTGGAGAAGAGGAAGTGTTGCGTGGAGAAGAGGAAGTGCTGCGTTTGAGTGTGTTTGTCGCCATGTCGTCGAGACGCTGTTATTTTCATCCCGGAGTCAAATCACCTTTGTTTGGCTTTCCCAGGGACGCTGTAGAGATCATTGAGCGCATACATCTCCCGTTAAGAGGCGTGACCTTTCCGTGCAACCTGCGCTAAGCTGCGGTCAAATCACAACACGGGAACCGCTGGCACAATCAGAACTCGTTACGTATTTCTGAAGGAGGGACTTCATAAAATAAAGGAAGTCATCAGCCGTTTTTAGGACAGTGAGAACAGCGTTGTACAGATGAGTAAATTGTGTGAAAAATACTGTGTTTTTACATGCGAAACATGAACACATGTTATATTGCACACTGTAAACACAATCAAAGCTTCAAAAAAACACGAAAAACGGGACCTTTAAAAATATTTCGACTTTTGCCACTGTGACGATTACCCGCGCGGCCAATAGAAACGGGGCATCGAAACAAGCACAGAAAGCATAAAAGATGAACAGTTTTGAAAACTCCGCCTACTTTGGCCTGGGCAGCGAAGCACAAATCACTTTGTATATGAAGGGCTACGATGAACCCAGTGGCCAGCGCATTCCGCATCCTGTGTGAAAGCCCCATTAGGCGCGTCATGCACCCGAAACACTCAATTCGCACCATGTCACCAATGTCTATTCGCGTCTTTGCATTGACTTAACATGTAAATAACTCGCGCTTAACGCTACATTCACGTCTGATGTGAACGCACCATAAGGCACACCTGTGCAATAATCCTGCCGTCTAATCAGCATCTTGACATGCCACACCTGTGAGGTGGATGAAGTGCTCACTAACACAGATTTAGACAGATTTGTGAACAACATTTGAGAGAAATAGGCCTTTTTGTGTGCACATAGAAAAAGTCTTATATCTTCAGCGCATGAAAAAGGGTGCGTTTATATATTTGTTCAGTGTATGTGAGATTAGAATAAGTGTGTCCCAAAGCAAAGCATGTTGAACAGAGTATGTCAAAAGTCCCCAGATGGGCTACTATTTCCGGTAGATTTTCGAAGTGTGGATCCGTGCACACTATAAAGGCTAATACTGCCCACAATCCATTGCGCTTTGGAGGACGGTTTGGTTCAGAACTACAAACACGAGTAAAAAGTGTGTCAAAAACGACAAAACATGGCAGATATGCGCGACCAACAGTGAGAGGTTTAGATAAAGGTGACTAATAATCAAAGTTTAACCGGATAAACAATATTTACTTCATGTTTAATGTTCTTAAAAAAATGTAGTGATGTTTTCTTAACAAATTTCTGAAGGAGCACGTTCAGATAATTAAACCTAAGTTAACACGAGGGGAGCATATTAAGATAATCAATTTAATCAACGATAAGAGGTGTATACATACTGCAGATTTACCTCCTTTTCGTTGACAGCTTTTTAGCATCCCTCCACGACCCCGTCTCCTATCTTTGATTTAATAAACTCTTATTAGACTTCAACACAATCCAATTCAATGCTGTCTAGGTCTAGACTATCTACTAGACACTCTGGGTTTGGGTCAAAATTTTGCTCAAATTCACTCTATTTAATTTGATGTAAGTGTGAACTGGTGAATTTAAGATTTGTTTGGCCATTAACTTTTAAATGCATCATGCATTAATATGAGGAGAGCCTCTGCATGATCAACGTGCTACTGCATTTCTCTCTGATAAGGTAGGATATTAAATGTGGAGGACTTTAACTGTGACAATATGATTGACAAGCCAGTTTCCGGTGACAGGATGCGACACAGAGCAACTGTATGATGTGATAGTATGTCCCAAAGCTTGTCTACACTTTTGCTACACACTCAAAAGGCTTTTAGGGCGTAGTATAAGTAGGCGAACTGGGACACAGGGAAGAGTTCAGATACACTCATGAGTGAGCTAGTAGCCTATACGCTGAGTTTCAATTCATTTTGTGACGTGCTCCACAAACAACTAAAGGAAACCGTGGAGAGATGGTGGTCCAGTGGGTTAAACCATGGAACTGATATGCTGAAGGTTGCTGGTTCGATCCCAGCGGTCACCACCAGTGTGTCCTTGAGCAAGGCACTTTACTCCATGTTGCTCCAGGGGGATTGTCCCTGTAATAAGGGCACTGTAAGTCGCTTTGGATAAAAGTGTCTGCCAAATGCATGAATGAATGAATGTAACCATGACGACAGAAAGCGGCATTCTGCTCGTTTTCTTTATTTTACAAAAGCACAAGTTTTTTTTCATTGTGAGTGTACACAAATAAAAGTAGACCCCTTAATGTTTTGAATGTGTCTGACCTGTATGGCCTAGCCTGGATGCCAGCCGAGCTTAGCCCCGCCCACAACATTAGAGGTGGGGAAGTTGGGTCAGGACATGATCCGTTGTGGATCAACTATGCTGGAACCAGAGCTGTTCGGACCAATCAGATCATTAGGGCAGGCTTTATACGATGATGGACAGATGATCAACAGTGACGTCATCATCACATCACCAAAGAGCACTTGAGTTGAACTCGTTAACTAAAAGGAGAACTTGTTGGTGTATGCGTTCACCTTTACTATCTCTCTCAGAAATGATGATGGTGTTTACACTCGTCTTCTTCTTCTACTTCTTCCAGCGTGCGTGCAGTTGAGTTCTGTTGACTATGCGTCGCTCAACACACATCACTTACTCCAGTGCTCTGATTGGTTGTAGGTCTGTCCAATTAAGTGCTGAGGCATTTTCTGTCCTGGTTCGGTTGAAACACCCCATAATCACAGCCCAATGGAGCAGATCAGACTCATATTCTGACTAGAATCTCTGAGTATGACGACGTCAGGCTATGTATGGCCATAAATGACGGAGTATTTTAAGTTGTTATAATGAGCAAAATCATTTGGCACTGTGCCGATTTGTGTCGTGGAAGTCTCACTACAGTCCAGTGATGAAATATGCACATATAAAGCCTCAGGTGCCGCTTCACTCGCTTCTCCTCGTGGACAGATGAAGTAGTCTCAGATGTAGATGGCACTTTTTCTTTTCATCTTTCTGTGATTTCTTGAAAAAGCATATTATTGAACTTTGTGCATCCACCAATGTCACCGAATTGGAACTCTTATCCCCCAATGACGTAATTTTCCGGCTTTCCGTGTTTTTAATGTTATATGGTAGGAGGTGCTACGAGTACAGAAGAGTACAGAATCTCCTGATCAAAACACATGTGAAGAAGAAGCAGATCATCCATATTAAACAGAATATACATCAAAACTGCCTAATGTTACTGAATGAGATGAGCTACAGCACTGAGAAGCTTTAGGGGTGATGATGGACTCGATCTACTCCATCTGTGTTTGATCATCGCTCTGAGTCTCATCTGGATGGAGTCTTTGATAAAAATGGGATTTTTGGCTTAATATGTTGCTCTTGAAACTTACCCACATTCAAGTGTTGATAAAAAAAATGCATGAAACTATTTTTTGTTAGTTTTTTTTTTTCTTTTTCATTATATTGCATGTTCAGATATTCATAGAATCAAATATTCTGGAGGCCATAGAACTTTTGTGAAAATGGTCAAAAACGCTGACAACAAACTAATGAACTCTCATGCACAAAGAAAACTAATCTGTTTTATTTTTCATGATTCTATTTATTTTGCACTTTTATAACGCACAATGCTTTTCAGCTGATTGTGACCAAAAACTGTTTGTTTTTATCAGCCCTGCAAAAAAGAAACGATCTATGGACGAGTGCATTCTGTTTACTGTTTAATATTACATTAAAAGAGTCTGTACTGTAACTACCTCAGGGGGAATACATGCCATAGGTGGAAAAAACTGTCATTTGCACGACTATTTATTCAACATAAATGAAAAGAAACCTAGCGTTGGGGATTTGTTACTTTTTCCTGTTGTACCGAACTCGTATTGAACCATGACCCCACATCCGAGGTGACTTCTGTGTACTTTTAAACCCCTAGTGGCTATGAATTAGGAATTCGTTCCCATGATTTATTAATTTGTTCCCTTGTTTTTATGTAGTGTTATGGTTAGGACAACATGGCCACTATTTAGTAAATCAAGGGAACAAATTATTATATTATGTGCATGATTTATTTAAAACAAGAGAATGAATTAGTAAAACGTGTTGATGTATTAGTAAGTCGTGGCCATAATATACATTTCTGTCAGAACCACTATCGTCAAAGATGATAGATAATTAGCATATAGTTTAGGTTGGCGGTATTGTTCTGCTCTGGGCAAGAGTGATTAACCCCCTATAGGGTAAACAGAACAGAACCAACAATGTATTGCAGATAGCTTTAATGTCAATGTTAAAATGTACGACCTAATTTGGGAATTTAGTCTGATTCAGGGGATGCCAAATCCTGACTGGACGAGAGGAGGAGCTGGGGATGGAGGAGGGTAAATGGGTAAATAGGGCATCAGTGGCTCAGTGGTTCATGGTTCAGGTTGTCTACAAACTGGAAGATTTCAATCCCCGGTTCCAACTGACCAATTGTCAAGGTGTCCATGAGAAAGACACCTAACCCCAGTTGCTCCCGATGAGCTGGATGACACTACCATCTGTGTATGAATGGGGGAATGTGAGGCAAGATGTAAAGCGCTTTGGATGGCCATGGGTCTGTTGAAAGCGCTATATAAATGCAGTCCATTTACCATTTAAATGAAACCATTGGTGTCATATACAGACACGTTGGGCATATCGTCATGATGAAACTATATATTGGGTTATGATTTTGCCATGATGACATTGTTGGAGTGTGAGTCTCAATTTAATCAGCCAGCATCATTTTATTTACATTTATTTCATTTTTGTATTTACGCTATTTAGACACGTTTGAACACGTAACCCAACCCCATCCCTAAACCTCCCCATTTGTGTATGATATGATATGAAACACAGGATATAACTGCAGTCGCCAGTTATTCAAAAAGTACAAATATTCCAAGTTTTCTGAGGCCAAACGATTGATTTGTGTGAAGGGAATCCCCAAAAATGATCAGCGTCTCCATCCGCAGAAGATCAGGAACACATTCAAAAATTGCTGCCCGTCAGCTTTGATAGCATTGGCTCTCGTGTGTCTTGTGACCGATTGCATCGTTACGTCAGCTTTGATTGTAAAATGTCATTGGCTCTCGTGTGTATTGTGACCGATCACGTCATGCTAAAGCAGGGTCTCCAAACTCGGTCCTGGAGGGCCGCTGTACTGCCGAGTTTAGCTCCAACCCCAATTAAACACACCTGAACCAGCTAATCAGTGTCTTACTAGGGCCTTGTAAGACACTGATTAGCTGGTTCAGGTGTGTTTAATTGGGTTGGAAGCTAAACTCTGCAGGACAGCGGCCCTCCAGGACCGAGTTTGGAGACCCCTGTGCTAAAGAGTCTGATTTATCGTTGGAATGAGATATTACTGAGTGTGTGTGTGTTCACGGAGCGGCGTGATCATCATTTCAGCGATTAAAACATTAAGATCAACTCGGTTCTTCACATAAAGATATCGTATGACTTCAGAAGACTTGGAATGCAACATGAGTTAATACTTTTATACTGTTTTTGTTCAGTTTTTGCAATAAATACCTGTGACTGTACTTTTATTTGCCTGTTGTGTGATTTATATTGTTGAGAAGTGTGTAGGTTTCGGGTAGGAGTGGGGTTAGTTGCTCCAATATATAAAAGTAGCCTATAAATATTCGTAAAATCATGTCTGCTTTTACAAATGCAAAGAATAAATGCATCTTGATCTGACACATTGGGCAAACAACTGAAATCAATGGAGCACACTCTGCGTTGGAAACCGACGCTAAAGGGGTAACCTGTGCGTTAAAAAGTGACACAGAGGGGTTCTCACTATGGGACAAATAGGAGTGAGACTGTGTTGGGAGAAACACGAAAGCTGCTGATAGTACTGAAGGAGCTTATGTAATGGAGGCCAGCTAGTAGTCGCTGTGTGAGTAAACCTCACTCCTCTCATCTCAAGAGATGCGACTGACTCTAGCGGTTGTAGCCTTTAGCCTCCTTGTTAGAGCATCCGACTCTCATGCCGATGGACCCGGGTTCGAGTCCTGCTTGGAGCGGTGCGGTTTGAACAGGAGGGGTTACATTGGTGTCGTGACCCGGATGGGAGTGAGGTTTAGGGGGTGAGTGTAACGGAGGCCAGCTAGTAGTTGCTGTGCGAGTAAACCTCACTCCTCTGATCTCAAGAGATGCTCTAGTGACTGACACTAAGGGTTGCAGCCTTTAGCCTGCTTGTTAGAGCGGCCGACTCTCATGTCGACGGATCCGGGGTTCGAGTCCCGCTTAGAGCGGGGCGGGTCGAATAGGAGGGGTTACACTTATACATGTATGCTGTGATAGGCATCGTATTCCTATAGGTAGACGTGATCAGCTGACCTGCCAGAACTTGATATTTTTTCTCCGCATATCATATCTCGGGGCTCTGCAGATTTCTGCTATTATTCTATATTCTGCAGCAAAATGCACCAATTTACTTCAGTGGTAAGTTTTGTGAAATTGAGTTAGAATCTAGATATGAACCCTTTTGTTGCACTGTGAGATCTAAAAACAAAGTTGACATTTATGCATTTATGTACATTTATGCTTATTTGTTCCTATTGATTGTAACCACCCCTTTCAATCCGCTAAATCGGATCGGTTGAGGTGTTTACATGAGGCCGTTTAAATCTGAATCATTATTGGATTGTTTGTGTGCATGTAAACACAGTTACTTTGAACACAAAGCCTCATGTAATGTCATCTGTGCTGTTTGCCCCTGCCGGGCCGGTGTCTAATGAGGCTCCTGATAAATCGTAGCGAACTCTAATATTTCTTGCTGAGGCGCAGCTCTGAAAGCTATAAATAACCGCCGGTCGCATTAGGAGCCACGTCAAACCTCCCAAAAGTCTATTATGATCCAAGGCCATCAGCAGAGGTTGCTGATTTGACTCGTATACTTGTTCCACCTCGTCCATCCATCTTCCCCCCCACTCCTCTCCAATGGTTGTCTAATCCGGACCTGTTGAGGCGCGGCGGTTGTCTTTGCGGTGCTTTTCTGTGACGGGAGATTGAAAGCCATCATCCCAAAGAACAGCACAGGAGGGTTTCTCTTTGTGGAAGGTCATTAGCTGGCCGGCTGGAAATCACAGGTCCTGCGGTGGCACCCCGGGCTGTGATTCCACATCCTTTATTCCTGGACTCTCGAGTGGCGTGCGTTTTTGATATTCCGAAGCTCTGCCTCCACTCTTCTACTGTCCTAATCCCTGTCAAGAGCCTCATGGTCTCTAGTCAATAAAGGGCTTGTGGACAGCATTTTCACCAACAGTTATTCTGATCATGGGGAGAGTGAGCGGTGAGTGCGTGTATGTTCGGCCACCGCTGTGCTTCAGTCCGCTGAGATGTGCCTGACTCATCCCTGTGATCTCCATGGATATTGGAAAGGGCCTTTATCAAAGACGCCTCATTCTATACTTGTATTTATTTATTTATTTATGCATTGAAGCATTTATGCATTTAAAGGGATGATGAATTGAGAAATCAACTTTCCTTTGAGCCTTTGATATATAAGACTGAAAACGTCCTTGTTAGTCAAAGAAAAGCTTTTATAGACACCAGACCCAGAAAACGAGAGATCTCAGAATATGTCGACCACTGGCGTCATCGAATGCTGAAGCACCGCCTCAAGCCCCGCCCACCGACTCGTGGAGCTAAACGGGTCGAGCAATAAACATGCCGGTTCCAGCTCACGTGCGTAAGACATTTGGCGTTTGTTTGCTTCATTTCACCGCAGAATCGATTGTAAACAAGACACAGGTGGAGACTGGATTTGCAGACATATTGAGATTAAAACACAATGCTGTGTCTTCTGGATCCGACAGGAACACTGCAACACACTAAAACATGTTTTATATGTGTTAGTATTGCATTGTTACAGATCGTTTGATATCTCTTGATTACATACCTTAGCACGCGGTCACAGGCTGGAGAAGCTGTTATTGGTTCATTCGGGATCAGACTCGGAGTTGTAACGCCAGCTCGCAAAGGCCAAAGTCCTGGGGCTGTGTGCTTTTCAGACGGGCTATCTTAAATAGTGAAATAACGTGTGTGTGTGTGTGTGTGTGTGTGTGTGTGTGTGTGTGTGTGTGTGTGTGTGTGTGTGTGTGTGTGTGTGTACCCCTAAGGGACACTATATTTTTCAACTAAACACACTGTCACCGTATGGAAATTGAAATGAACTGATGACATCAAATGGCTATACAGCTGAATAAAATTAGGCTGCATTATTTTGCTGTTTAACACTGTAAAGCTGCTTTGAAACAATCTACATTGTTAAAAGCGCTATATAAATAAAGTTGACTTGACTTGACTTGTGTGTGTGTGTGTGTGTGTGTGTGTGTGTGTGTGTGTGTGTGTGTGTGTGTGTGTGTGTGTGTGTGTGTGTGTGTGTGTGTGTGTGTGTGTGTGTGTGTGTGTGCAGTTTGCGGTTATATTCACTGATCGGCCCGGCCAATTAATACAAAAATAACATTCCAATCGATCACGGGTGGATGAGAGATCAATCTTTGTGTTTGTTTGATGAAGGCATTTCGCGAGTCCTGTGAGCGTTTCTTCCCACATGTATTGAGAAAAGCTGAAGCTCATGAAATATGCAAATCTTATCCAATCCTCGCCGTGGACGTTTACTTCCAAGTCTTCAGTGCAGCACGCCCATCAAAACGTGTTTTTCAGAGAGCCTCAAAACAGGCAGAAAATAGCCTTTACTTATTCATTATGATGTTTCTGAATGTAAAAACCAAGCCAACATCATAAGTTGACCTCAGAGAACAGTATAAAAAAGATTAAAAAGCCAGTTCATGACCCCTTTAAGAATTCGTCTAGGGTACTTGCAGATGTCTTCTTATAATGTAATTGGTATATTGGTCATAATGCACTGAAAGATGTCTAAAATGCACAGCATTGAATTTCAATCGTGTATTCATTATATGTTATTTGGGGTATTCAAAATAAGGAATATTGTATTGTTTTTTTTGTTTTTGTCAGTGTTAGTTTAGTAATTTTAGTTTTAATTATATATATATATATATATATATATATATATATATATATATATATATATATATATATATATATATATATATATATATATATATATATATATATATATATATATATATAATATATAATATATTATATATTATATATATATATAATTATGCTTTTGTCATTTTATTATTTTTTTTAAATGTTGCTATTTAGGTTTAATTTATTTTTGTTTTAGTTTTTGATTTAGTTTGTATTTATATCAAGTTAAAACTTAACATTTGCCATTTAAATTTTAGTTGGATTTAGTTATTTTAGTTGTATTAATATTTTTAATTAGCTTTTATTTTTGTATTTTTTTATAGATATATATATATATATATATATAT
>CM042253.1:52654854-52662354 GCA_023566225.1 Romanogobio albipinnatus
TCACGAGAACGAGACACGAGATTGGGTTCACGAGAACGAGACACGAGATTGGGTTTACGAGAATGAGACACGAGATTGGGTTCACGAGACGAGACACGAGATGGGTTTACGAGACGAGACACGAGATTGGGTTCACGAGAACGAGACGAGACACGAGATTGGGTTCACGAGAACGAGACGAGACACGAGATTGGGTTCACGAGAACGAGACGAGACACGAGATTGGGTTCACGAGAACGAGACGAGACACGAGATTGGGTTCACGAGAACGAGACGAGACACGAGATTGGGTTCATAAGACAAGACACGAGATTGGGTTCACGAGAACGAGACGAGACACGAGATTGGGTTCACGAGAACGAGACGAGACACGAGATTGGGTTCACGAGAACGAGACGAGACACGAGATTGGGTTCATAAGACAAGACACGAGATTGGGTTCACGAAAACGAGACGAGACACGAGATTGGGTTCACGAAAACGAGACGAGACACGAGATTGGGTTCATAAGACAAGACACGAGATTGGGTTCATGAGAACGAGACGAGACACGAGATTGGGTTCACGAGAACGAGACGAGACACGAGATTGGGTTCACGAGAACGAGACGAGACACGAGATTGGGTTCACGAGAACGAGACGAGACACGAGATTGGGTTCACGAGAACGAGACGAGACACGAGATTGGGTTCACGAGAACGAGACGAGACACGAGATTGGGTTCATAAGACAAGACACGAGATTGGGTTCACGAGAACGAGACGAGTCACGAGATTGGGTTCACGAGAACGAGACTAGACACGAGATTGGGTTCACGAGAACGAGACGAGACACGAGATTGGGTTCACGAAAACGAGACGAGACACGAGATTGGGTTCATAAGACAAGACACGAGATTGGGTTCACGAGAACGAGACGAGACACGAGATTGGGTTCACGAGAACGAGACGAGACACGAGATTGGGTTCACGAGAACGAGACGAGACACGAGATTGGGTTCACGAGACGAGACACGAGATTGGGTTCACGAAAACGAGACGAGACACGAGATTGGGTTCACGAAAACGAGACGAGACACGAGATTGGGTTCATAAGACAAGACACGAGATTGGGTTCATGAGAACGAGACGAGACACGAGATTGGGTTCACGAGAACGAGACGAGACACGAGATTGGGTTCACGAGAACGAGACGAGACACGAGATTGGGTTCACGAGAACGAGACGAGACACGAGATTGGGTTCACGAGAACGAGACGAGACACGAGATTGGGTTCACGAGAACGAGACGAGACACGAGATTGGGTTCATAAGACAAGACACGAGATTGGGTTCACGAGAACGAGACGAGTCACGAGATTGGGTTCACGAGAACGAGACGAGACACGAGATTGGGTTCACGAGAACGAGACGAGACACGAGATTGGGTTCACGAGAACGAGACGAGACACGAGATTGGGTTCACGAGAACGAGACGAGACACGAGATTGGGTTCATAAGACAAGACACGAGATTGGGTTCACGAGAACGAGACTAGACACGAGATTGGGTTCACGAGAACGAGACGAGACACGAGATTGGGTTCACGAGAACGAGACTAGACACGAGATTGGGTTCACGAGAACGAGACGAGACACGAGATTGGGTTCACGAGAACGAGACTAGACACGAGATTGGGTTCACGAAAACGAGACGAGACACGAGATTGGGTTCACGAGAACGAGACGAGACACGAGATTGGGTTCATGAGACGAGACAAGACACGAGATTGGATTCACGAGAATGAGACACAAGATTGGGTTCACGAGAACGAGACGAGACACGAGATTGGGACACTTCACCCTCACACTCCGTCATGACCAGGTCAAGACAATATGACACGACACAGCTTTTCACCTCGTCACAGTTTAGATGTATTTCTACTGTATAGACAAGTTTTATTAAGAGCCCATTGTATTATGCCAACAGTGAAGTACACCTTTAATACAGTAAATTGAATGTTTTGACATCTGAGTTGAATCCGTTTCATGGCAATAATCACATTTAAAAACTAAATAGCAGTTAAAAACAAACCCGCATACAATAAAAATAGAATTAAATGTGGAGGGTTGTAAAGTTGCAATACAAGAATTTGCTAGATGTGCAGCCTTTCTTCCACTTTACTGTGATCTAGTAGAGGAAATCTGCAATCTGGGCTGCGATTGGGCCCGCTGCACATCTGTCGCCCACAGCTCTCCAGTGCTCCCTCTGAGTGGCCGAATGAAGGCGTTCACGGGAGAAGCAACAGGAGCTTATGAAGTCTTTTGCCAGGAGAGAAATAATAAACTGGCTCGTATTCCTCATTAGAAATAGAAGAACAAATGTTCCTGTGTTTGTTTAATAAATTATGGAGGGAGAGGGTCCGCTGAGGCTCAAAAGCTATGAAAATTTGTGAAATTAATCTAACTAACTGAATTTAATTGAATAGCCTGGAGTACCTGTGCTAAATCCAAATAATCTGCTAATTCCTTTGTGGCACGACTAACAGGTACTTTACATTAGGAAACACGAGTCTTTATGGCGTCAAAATGGGTGCTTTTCTCTTATGATTGTCTTTATATATATATACAGTGAGGAAAATAAGTATTTGAACGCCCTGCTATTTTGCAAGTTCTCCCACTTAGAAATCATGGAGGGTCTGAAATTGTCATCGTAGGTGCATGTCCACTGTGAGAGACATAATCTAAAAAACAATCCAGAAATCACAATGTATGATTTTTTAACTATTTATTTGTATGATACAGCTGCAAATAAGTATTTGAACACCTGAGAAAATCAATGTTAATATTTGGTACAGTAGCCTTTGTTTGCGATTACAGAGGTCAAAGGTTTCCTGTAGTTGTTCAGCAGGTTTGCACTGCAGGAGGGATTTTGTCCCACTCCTCCACACAGATCTTCTCTAGATCAGTCAGGTTTCTGGCCTGTCGCTGAGAAACACGGAGTTTGAGCTCCTCCAAAGATTCTCTATTGGGTTTAGGTCTGGAGACTGGCTAGGCCACGCCAGAACCTTGATATGCTTCTTAAGAGCCACTCCTTGGTTATCCTGGCTGTGTGCTTCGGGTCATTGTCATGTTGGAAGACCCAGCCTCGACCCATCTTCAATGCTCTAACTGAGGGAAGGAGGTTGTTCCCCAAAATCTGGCAATACATGGCCCCGGTCATCCTGTCCTTAATACAGTGCAGTCGCCCTGTCCCATGTGCAGAAAAACACCCCCAAAGCATGATGCTACCCCCCCCCCCCCCCTGTTCTTGGGATGGTACTCATCATTCTTCTTCCTCCAAACACGTTTGGTGGAATTATGAGCAAAAAGTTCTATTTTGGTCTCATCTGACCACATGACTTTCTCCCATGACTCCTCTGGATCATCCAAATGGTCATTGGCAAACTTAAGACGGGCCTTGACATGTGCTGGTTTAAGCAGGGGAACCTTCCGTGCCATGCATGATTTCAAACCATGACGTCTTAGTGTATTACCAACAGTAACCTTGGAAACGGTGGTCCCAGCTCTTTTCAGGTCATTGACCAGCTCCTCCCGTGTAGTTCTGGGACACCTGCTCCCCATTCACACCTGAGTCCTTGTAACACTAACGAGTCACATGACAGTGGGGAGGGAAAATGGCTAATTAGGCCCAATTTGGACATTTTCACTTAGGGGTGTACTCACTTTTGTCGCCTGTGGTTTAGACATTAATGGCTGTGTGTTGAGTTATTTTGAGGGGACAGCAAATGTACACTGTTATACAAGCCGTACACTCACTACTTACTTAGCAAAGTGTCATTTCTTCAGTGTTGTTGTCCCATGAAAAGATATAATAAAATATGTGAGGGGTGTACTCACTTTTGTGAGATACTGTATATATTTAAAAATTGACCATTGAGAGACTGTTATAGATGATTTATTTATGTATTTATATATAGAGAGAAAATATTTAATTGCTTTTTCATTTTCATGTGGGGGTGGGCGGGGCACACATTTTTTTTCAAGTTTCTCAGGGGAACAGAAGCATTGAAATCTTTTTTTTTCCCCTCCCATCTCATATTTTTTTCATCACCATGTCCCTTCAGAGGCTCCGTAGGATTTTACTTCACATGCGGCTGTTTGTGATGTGCTGTGTGTTTCCGTATGGGGAGTTCAGCATTAAACGAGAGAAGCGTAAATATGGGTTAAAAAAAAAATATGAAGACAAGATTTAAGGGCCAGCGCTGATATTGGACCCTAATGAAAGCAGTGCACTCGTACTGAGATCCGGGGTCTGCTTCGAGAATTGACTATCTGTCTGTGTGTACTAGTAATTTAGAAACCTCACCAGGAGAGAGCAGTTGAGTTATAACTCTCTGTTTTGCTTTTTCTGTCTTTCTCTCTCACTCTTTACCACACACATAAACTCTTCCTCGTCCTCCGCCTTCATTCTGTCTGGACTCGGGCTCTCTCATTAATCATGGGATACAGACACTGGCTTTGGCCCAGTCGCTGTGAAGGTCAGGCCCAGTGAATCAGCACTTGAAGTTTGCCGAGCGATGATGGCGACAGTATAGAGCAGCTCTGCGCTGTAACCGCAGCTCGCCGGACCAGCTCCCATCACACAACGCTCCACCGTAAACATGTCACACCCTGGACCGAGCCCTCGTGTGCTGCCGGGTTATTGGATTGGCCCGGAGAGCACGGGTGTGAAATAGATCTCAGCTCTGGGCCTTATTTCTTGTTTCTTTATGTTAGCACTTCATATTAACTTTCATTAATGTGTCAGCAATAAAATAGCATTAATAAAATCTATATGTGCACTACCATTCAAAAGTTTGGGGTGTCTTTGAAAGAAAAAAAACATTAAAACACACCGATCAGGCATAATATTGTCCCAAAACAGCCGTCGAGGCATGGACTCCTCTAGACCCCTGAAGGTGTGCTGTGGCATCTGGCACCAAGATGTTAGCAGCAGATCCTTTAAGTCCATGACCCTGTGGCCGGTTCTCCACTGGTCCTTCACTTCTGATAGAGACTGACCACTGCAGACCGGGAACACCCCACAAGAGCTGCAGTTCTGGAGATGCTCTGACCCAGTCGTCTAGCCGTCACAATCTGGCCCTTGTCAAACTCGCTCAAATCCTTACGCTTGCCCATTTTTCCTGCTTCTAACACATCAACTCTGAGGACAACATGTTCACTTGCTGCCGAATATATCCCACCCACTAACAGAGATCATCAGTGTTATTCACTTCACCCGGTCATAATGTTATGCCTGATTGGTGTATACTCACCAAGAAGTAGTGAGTATAGGAGATACTCACACTGGATTTATATGATCAAAATGACACCAATAATGGTCATATTCAATTACAATTTAAAATAATTATTTGAAATGGAATTTTTTTTGTAATATAAATGTCTTTACTGTCACTTTTGATCAATTTAATGCAACCTTTCTGAATAAAAGTAGTGTGAACACTAGTTTAAATATATTCTTCCTTCTGGAATCGCTTTAAATATCTTTCATTATGTAATTAACAAAGTGATTTTACTACAATTAAGTTGACTAGATTAGCTCATCCAATCAGATTTAAGAGTCAGAAATCAGAAAGTATTTGTATTAATAACATCAAATAATGCTTAAGAGCCTTACAGAACATTTTACGTCATACAGATTCAAATATTTATTTGATTTATTCTTTTCTTTCTTTCCTCTAAAGGACAAAGGAAAGGCCCACATCCCCCACAGACATGAGAGCATGTCAAAATCCCATAATCCACATAACCCTGATCATGTCTGCAGAGGATTTTCATTTGTCTTCTGAATGAGTGTTGTTGTAGTGTAAGGGTCAGGCCTCTGTGTGTCTTTCTGAGCGGTTGTGGTATTGTTGAGTCGAGGTTGAGGTGAAATGCTTTTCATCAGGACATTTGCATTTATTCATTTGACAGACGCATTTATCTAAAGCTACTTAAATACATTTAATGCCTGCGTTCTGTCAGCTTCAGGAATAGAACACCACGTTTTGCACAGGCAAGCATCTCTCACAGCAAAAAAACTATTTCTTGTTTAGTATGTATGTTTTGCTTTCCATGAGAAATATCTATTCATTCTTAAATCAAGATACTTTTACCTCAGAAGGACGTGATGGCATCTAGGGGTGTCGAAATTAATCGTTTCTACGATGCATCGCGATGCAGACGAGGACGATCCGGTAATGGTTCAGTGATAGACCATAACCGATTATAATGTACTGATTATGTTCTGACGTCATTTGTCGAGTACGTGCTTTGTCGCGGTAGCATACAATGACAGATTGAGGCGAGTAAGAGTAATTAAAATACTCCAGCTACTTTAAAAGCCGACATCTGGGTGTGACCCAAAAAGCGAGACTCGAACCCGGGTCCGCCGGGTTTTGGACATTTGTGAGGCATGACGAAGATATCTGTCTTTGGTCTCTGTTTTATATTTTTGTAAAGAAAGCAGAGCAGTCTACAACCCGCAAAATAATGTATTTTTGGTGTAACCCCTCCTGTTGAAACCATCCGCTCTAAGCGGGACTCGAACCCGGGTCCGCCTGTATGAGAATCGGCCGCTCTAACAAGGAGGCTAAAGGCTGCAACCCCTAGTGTCAGTCGCTAGAGCGTCTCGAAGATATCTGTCTTTGCTTTCTTTAATAAAAAAATAAAATACAGAGACCAAAGACCTTTCCATTGACATTGAAATCACTCGCTCCTGATGCTCTATTCGCGTTTGGTGTGAACGCAGCATAATAATAATTAAGTGATTTTGTTTACAACCAGAAAAATATCTGTTACACTCTAAAAAATGCTGGGTTAAAAATAACCCAAGTTGGGTTGAAAATGGACTAACCCAGCGATTGGGTTGTTTTAAGCAAACATTTAACCCAACCGCTGGGTTAAAACAACCCAATTGCTGGGTTAGTCCATTTTCAACCCAACTTGGGTTATTTTTAACCCAGCATTTTTTGGAGTGTAGTGTGGTCAGAAAAAGGGGAAATAATATTATGTTTGTGACCTCACTAACAAATATGTTTTTCTTGTTTTTTAAATAAACTCACTCCCCCTACACTTGAACAATGGCAGAAGGGGCTGAAGGAGATATATTGTATGGAGAAAATCACGGCCCAACTTCACTTGAAAATTGATCAGTTTAAGGATCTGTGGGATCCAGTTATTCAATATTTTGGCTGGACACAATAACACGTGAGTGAAGGGGGGACTTTCTTGCCTATCTCTCTTGCATTTTTATTTATTTATTTATTTTATTTTTTCTTTAAAAGCAGTAAAATGTAAAGAATAAAGAATATTGCACTATAATTGTATGCTGTGGGAATTTCGTCTCTGCTCTTTGCGGATGACGTTGTCGTGTTGGCCCCTTCTAACCAGGACCTCCAGCATGCACTGGGACGGTTTGCAGCCGAGTGTGAAGCGGCTGGGATGGGGATCAGCACCTCCAAATCCGAGGCCATGGTCCT
>CM042253.1:52669854-52672354 GCA_023566225.1 Romanogobio albipinnatus
TATGATATTTAGTCGACTAAAACGAGACTAAAACTAAAAACAATTCAGGTGACTAAAATATGACTAAAACTAAATGGCATTTTAGTCAAAAGACTATGAGTAAAACTAAATCAAAATTTGCTGTCAAAATTAACACTGGTTTTAATGGTGCATATACTTTTTAAATAACCATAACTTGCTCAATGTTCTACCGGTTTTCAAACGGTTTGGTTTGTTGTAAATGTCAGAGATGTAGTTATGACACTGCATACTTATGAATAATTATTCCTAATTTGTTCAAGCATCCAGAATTATGTTTAGGAAAAACAAAGTTGAATGTTAAAATGTCAGCAACAGCATCAATGTGTGTATTTACTTTGTTACAGTCAGAAAGTGAAAAACATCTGATGAAAATAAAGCATTGTTAGAAGAACTGTGATGGTATTATTAAGTACTCGGTATCGGCAAGTACCCAAATATAAGTACTTGATCTGAAAAAAAGTGGTATCGGTGCATCCCTACATTTTACCATTTGCACGAGACCTTTAAAAGGGTGAAAGGGATGAAATCATCCAATCATCATTGGTATATCTGCATTTGGTGACTTGAAAACAGGGCAAATGGGGAAGGGGTGAATTGTTTGATCAGGGTGGTGTCACACAGTTTCTGGGAGATCTTCTCTCAAGATTAGTGACCTTTATTGTTCTATTGTTGGGGTTTGGATCTCAGCTTTTGTCTTAGCAGCAAAACCGATCCTTACAACACTAGCGAATCACATACAGGATCTGAGTGAGAAAGCGTCAGGTGGATTGTTTCATATATAAATCGTGCTTTATTTTTAGACAGTTAAAGCAGCACTAGGTAACTTTTCAACCTTCATAATATATTTTCAAGACTCTTGTGATGATACATCAATAGGTTGAATGACACGTCTGCCATAGCCTGACGGGGTCTGTATCGTTTTTAATCATACTTTTAAACTTCGGGTTTCGGGTAGTAACCCGAGAAAAAAAAGAACTACAAAATTCGACTGCTTTACGGCATATATGTCACTTCCACCATCACCCCCACTTCCTTAAATTCGGACGTGCGAGTACAACTATCCTTTGTTTGCCGGATGTTATAGTCATGGCCGAGGCAGAAAAAGAAGAAAGCAAAGGTTTTGTCGGAGGAATGCAAAAAGAGGAAACGAGAAAGTGATTTTATTAAAGGCAGGATGAGGATCAACATTGGCCCAGCGTTTGCTCGTTGGCGTGAGCTGAAGGAGGTCAATATATTATATTGACGATATATGGTTATTACCTAGCACTCAAGCATTGAATTGAAGTATCATATAGATTCTGTAAAACGGTAACCAATAGACTAGACTACTATAATGACGCTGGCTTGTAAACGTGAGCATCGCGATCATTTGGCGTTTGAAAAAAAAAATAAAACCCATGAAATGATATTCATATGACATGCTGAAACATATGCCACTGTACCTGAGATGAAGACATTTCACACGCGACGCAAGCAGAACACCTGCATGTGAACTCCTCCTGCAGTGTTCAGGGCTATCATAGCTGTCATGCCAACAAATGCACGTGCGATGCATCCCCTGATGCAGGATGACAGAGTTTACGACAGTAGTAGAGGACAATACTGTTCCCCAACTGTAGGGGGAGCCCGAGAGCAAAACCTACCTAGTTACCTAATGCTTTAAAAGGAAAGGCCATTCTCTGGGGTTTGATCTGTGTTCTCGTATGGAGTTCTGACGGCTGATTGATTTGAAACCTGGCGAATGTCTTTGTGAATTTCCGTTAATAAAAGCACACATGAGCTCCACGGAGCTTTTGAACCCTTTAAAGGGATCATCTTCTGAAGTCACAGTCACCTACGGACATATAGGTTTTCAGTCCATTACATCAGCTCACGTAAATCACCTTCACGGCTTTGATAGATGGTTTTAGCACCAGAGCTGGAGCCAGAAAGCGAAGGAAGCGCGCTCCAGAACCCCGGGCGAGGTTTAGGAGAGCACTACAGTATTCTTCTGCAGGACTGTGCACATTATGCAAATGATATGCAAAATACCATTTGCATTTTCTTTTCCGTTATGCACACCATATTTGTATAACCTGCTACAATGCACACTACACAACCAGAGCATGTTGTGTTGGAATACTGTGTCCCACAATGCAATGCGCTCCACTCTTCACAATATCCACTGTGAGTTTGACCATCCCCTTATCTTTCCAGACTAGATTATTAGGTCAAGTTATCAAATTTTACATATTTAATACATGTTGCATACACTCTCAAAAAACAGTACAAAATTGTGGCCGTCACTGGTGCCCTTCGGTAGAGGAACACGATGGTATGATTGCACCCTAAGGACCAATTGTGAACCTTTTAAAGGAACAGTTGTGAGTTTATAACAGAATTGTTCCTCACTGTAACTTTTGATTGTATTATCTCATTATATCTCATATCGCAATACAAATAATAAATATTATTTATATTATATTATATTGCATTCTTT
>CM042253.1:52674854-52682354 GCA_023566225.1 Romanogobio albipinnatus
AATGGCCACCAGGTTGCCAGTGACGTTCCGTGGGCAAAAGGTTCAATTACTTCAGTTGTCGTAGAGCAATAAATGACAAATTAAGTGGCTGGCACCGGCTACTGCTGCGAGGAGCGCACACTGGAATACTAATGTCTGACTGAGTCTAAAGACGCTGGAGGAGGGAGACAGACACAGAGCATCTCCCTGAGAGTCCACTGACAGACAGAAGAGACGTTTCAACAGTCAAGCCCAAACTTTATCCGTGTTATTCAGAGCTGCAGCAATAACCGGCTCACTTTAGATTACACTGACGTATGACTGAGTCTGTGGCACAAATCTCACAATTCATACGATTAACAGCATTGACCAGAACGCTAAACACGTCATACACACTTCGTATTGATTGTTGCATGTGTGAGAATTTGTTCCAGATCATCTCTGAGTGAAGAAACGCTCGCCGGATTGTAAATAATCCGAGATGAGAAACACAATACTTGTCATTCACTGTCCGATTTTGCTCTTATTTATTTTTGTGCCTTTTCACTGGCTTTTCCATTCCACTGTCTTTGCATTTCCTCAACAAATGGCCCATTACCTCCACAGTGAAACACTCAGCACTTCAGCTGAAGAAAACACAAGACAGAATAACCTTGAGATCTCCAGCAGCTGGAGCCGTCCGTGACCTTACCTCAGACAAAACAAGACTTTTCATGCTCTTTTGAAATATGAATATTCACTATGCTTATTTATGCAGTTACTTTTTTGCATTGTGACATTACACTCACCTAAAGGATTATTAGGAACCCCACACTAATACTGTGTTTGACCCCCTTTGGCCTTCAGAACTGCCTTAATTCTACGTGGCATTGATTCAACAAGGAGCTGAAAGCATTCTTTAGAAATGTTGGCCCATATTGATAGGATAGCATCTTGCAGTTGATGGAGATTTGTGGGATGCACATCCAGGGCACGAAGCTCCCGTTCCACCACATCCCAAAGATGCTCTATTGGGTTGAGATCTGGTGACTGTGGGGGCCATTTTAGTCCAGTTGTCATGTTCAAGAAACCAATTTGAAATGATTGGAGCTTTGTGCCATGGGGCATTATCCTGCTGGAAGTAGCCATCAGAGGATGGGCACATGCTGGTCATAAAGGGATGGACATGGTCAGAAACAATGCTCAGGTAGGCCGTGGCATTTAAACCATGCCCAATTGGCACTAAGGGGCCTAAAGTGTGCCAAGAAAACATCCCCCACACCATTACACCACCACCACCAGCCTGCACAGTGGTAACAAGGCATGATGGATCCATGTTCTCATTCTGTTTACGCCAAATTCTGACTCTACCATCTGAATGTCTCAACAGAAATCCAGACTCATCAGACCAGGCAACATTTTTCCAGTCTTCAACTGTCCAATTTTGGTGAGCTGGTGCAAATTGTAGCCTCTTTTTCCTATTTGTAGTGGAGATGAGTGGTACCCGGTGGGGTCTTCTGCTGTTGTAGCCCATCCGCCTCAAGGTTGTGCGTGTTGTGGCTTCAAAAATGCTTTGCTGCATACCTCGGTTGTAACGAGTGGTTATTTCAGTCAAAGTTGCTCTTCTATCAGCTTGAATCAGTCGGCCCATTCTCCTCTGACCTCTAGCATCAACAAGGCATTTTGGCCCACAGGACTGCCGCATACTGGATGTGTTTCCCTTTTCACACCATTCTTTGTAAACCCTAGAAATGGTTGTGCGTGAAAATCCCAGTAACTGAGCAGATTGTGAAATACTCAGACCGGCCCGTCTGGCACCAACAACCATGCCACGCTCAAAATTGCTTAAATCCCCTTTCTTTCCCATTCTGACATTCAGTTTGGAGTTCAGGAGATTGTCTTGACCAGGACCACACCCCTAAATGCATTGAAGCAACTGTCATGTGATTGGTTGATTAGATAATTGCTTTAATGAGAAATTGAACAGGTGTTCCTAATAATCCTTTAGGTGAGTGTATATGCATAGTCATATTCATATTTTTATGTACATACATGCAGTGCCAGCCCTACATAATAAGCAATATAAGCAGTTGCATAGGCCCCCGTGTTGGGCGGTTTTGAATTTGATTGTGTGGGTAAAAATGGGTTTGGGTGGGTGGACAAAATTTTAGCGAGTTTGGGGTCAGTTCGGCGGTTCTCAAAAATCTAAATTGTATGGTGGCACTCCGGCAGGGCTGCCCTTTGTCACCGGTTCTGTTCCTAATTTTACACCTGTGACTCAAAGACTCTTTATAAATATAACCATGACTCCTGACGAAAATAACAACAATGCACTTACCTTTGTGTTGCGCTTTGCTTTGACAAAACTACAATACAGTCCGGACTAGTACATGTTGACCCTTCAGCAACGCTCGGAAGCGGTGCAGGCAGGGCAGGACTTAGGGTGATGGGGGCCCCTGGGCTTGAGTCACTTTCGGGCCCTACCTTCTAAACATTACTTTAAATAGAACAAAATGATACACAAGCTATGTATTAGAGCAACACAATTCTGGATAAACTGAGAATAAAAATAGAGATCATTATTCTGAACAAACAACTAAACAAAACATAATTTATGTTAATTGCTAAAGTCTATAAAAATATTTAATTAATCCGAATTATTTATTTTAAAAAACTTGGGTTTGAATGAATGATTCAATTCCTCAATCAAATACAATTGTTTCATAGATGAATCAGCATCTTTGAACGAATCTCCTGAATGAACGATTCAATGACAAATGTTTTTTAAAAGTAAGTTGTCGCCATCTGGTGGCGTAACAATATAATCGATCCAATCGTTATTTGAAGTGCAAAGCTAATTTCAAAAGGTGACTGGTACAGTATACAGTGTTACATGTGTAAAAAAAAAAAAAAAAAAACACATGCTAATTTATTTATATGACCACTGATTGAAGCTTGAAAAAGTTTTTCCCAATATATAAATAATGATTAAAAAAGTTCAAAGTGATCATGCACGCACGTTTTCATAAATTTTACCCCAGCGTGCAGGATCAGTGGATAAAGAATCTGTAGTTGGACATTGTTCGGTCGCTGTTTCTGACTAAGAGATGATGATTCATTGATGGGCTGCCCTGCTCGTGAATTCAAATCGTCTCCAACCGTTTCTTCCAGCGGTTCGGAATGTTGTCCTCTGGATTCTCCGCTTGCACATCAAGTTGTGGTGTCATGGGTGTAAAAAATCCAGTAATCCTTTTCATTTTACTGAGAACTTCCTTTTTGCGTTGCTGTCTTTCATTCTTTAATTTTCTTTTAAACGCGCCACTCTGATACCGTTTGTCCGCCATTACATCACTGTCTAATGCAGACAGGTTTTTTCAACGGCAGAGTAATCGAGGCACTACGTAACTACCAATAACCAATCAGGAAACCTCAAGATGACTGACATTTAATTTAGCTAATTAAATTAAAATTTTCATTGCAGTGCAGAGCCAGGTAACAATACCAGACCAATCAACAAACTTTAAATTAAAAATTAAATGACTGACATATTATTGAAAAAATCAAACGTAAAAGGGCGGGGCCCCCTATTGGGCGGGGCCCATGGGCTTGAGCCCAGTCAAGCCCAATGGTAAGTCCGGCCTTGGGTGCAGGGCAAACCGTACTGCCAGCAACTCGAGGCAATTGACATGCAGGAGGCGCTGGGGTCCTGTCCAGGAGCCCGCGGGTGCTTGTCCATTGCACATGGCACCCCAGCCCGTGGAGGAGGCATCTGTTGATACAACAACATGCCTGGAAACTCGTTCTAAGGACACTCCGGTCCGTAGAAAACTGAGGTTCGACCACGGGGTGAGCGTCTGTAAGCAGGCCCGAGTCACTTGTACCCAGAGCGTGCCAGACCGTCATGCCCATCTCGGGACTCGATCGCGTAGCCAATGCTGAAGCGGTCTCATATGTAGCAATCCGAGCGGCGTCACCGCGGCTGCAGATGCCATATGCCCCAGGAGCCTCTGAAATAGTTTCAGTGGAACCGCACTCTCGCTCTCGATTTGACGAAGGCAAGTCAGCAGAGACTGCGCGCGCTCGCTCGTAAGCTGCGCGCACATGGCGACCGAGTTGATATACATACCGAGAAAAGAGATCCTCTGCACGGGGCAAAGTTTGCTCTTCTCCCAGTTGACCTGAAGGCCCAGACGGGCTAAGTGATGGAGCACTAGATCTCTGTGTTCGCAAACCTGCGCTCGAGAGTGACTCATTATGAGCCAGTCGTCGAGGTAGTTCAGGATGCAAACCCCGTGCTGCCGGAGGGGCGCAAGGGCTGCCTCGACAATCTTCGTAAAGACGCAAGGGGACAGAGATAGCCCGAATGGGAGGACCGCGTACTGATATGCCCGCCCCTCGAAAGCAAACCGTAGGAACGGTCTGTGTCGAGGTAGGATGGAGACATGGAAGTAGGCGTCCGTCAGGTCGATCGCTGCAAACCAATCGTCCGGACGAACGTATTCGAAAAGGCATTTCGGGTAGGTAACGGTTCAAGATGCGAAGGTCCAGGATTGGCCGTAACCCACCGGTTTTCTTGGGTACAATGAAGTAGGGGCTGTAGGACCCGGACTTCATCTTGGCTGGAGAGACAGGCTCGATCGCACCCTTCGCCAGTAGGGTGGCAACCTCTGCACGCATGACAGGGGCATTGGCCCCGACCATAGTGTAGCGGACTCCCCGGAAGCAGGGAGGAACCTGCGTGAACTGAATCGCATAGCCGCGCCTGATGGTCTTCACGACCCAGCGGGACAGTCCCCGAAGCTGAAGCCAGGCTCCCAGGAACTGCATCAGCGGGGTCATTCGGACCACAGACGTACCCAGGGTGGGGCAGCGAGGCAGCGTTACCGGCCCGGACATGGGAGGCATTGGGCGTCCCGGTGTGGGGGCACGGTTAACGGCTATGTCCTGACAGAGGAGACCAGGGAAGGACGCACGTTCCACTGGGGTCTGCTCTGAGAGAGAGGGACGAGAGGTGGCGCACACTGCCATCACCGGTCTCTGGGTCCTCAGAGACAGGAACATGAGTTCTTTCCAAGCGCTGCTAGCCCGGGGGCCATTATTATCTATATTCTATTATCTATTTTTCTATTATTCAACTTCCGAAAAAAACTTAACTGGTGTGATGATGACATTGGGCGTAGAGCAAGCGTTTTGAACTGCGAGAGGTGTTACACTTTCTTTGTAAGTTGAATACGAAAGGTTGTCTGCCGGAAGTTAGTTATTTTAGTCTACAAAGTTGTTGTTTTTTTTTTTCCCAGAGCTGTGTGGAGCACGTTTATGATGTATGAAAGAGCCAGGACATTTTTTTTATATAACTGATGACTTGAGAGTGAGTAAATTATGGGATAATTATTTGGGTGAACTAACCCACAAGCAGAATCACTAAAGGAAAGAATAAATGGATGCATATGAGCCACAGAGCGGTGCACTTTATCAAAGCTAATTTGATAGTGTTGCTTTTACTTACAGGCTGAATGTCATTTAAGCTTCTCTTCATTTCAGCATATGTTGGACACACCATTTTTTCCACTTGTGAGGTATGGCGATGATGGCAGGAAGAGTTTTAAAGGGATTTTCTCTATGATCACCTTTTGAAAGAGTTTACAGAAAAAGAAAAAACAGTTTTCACCTATACCACGTGTATGGACCTAATTTCACAATCACTTAGACGCAACCAAAACAATTTTTACAAAATAAGACATGCCTTCCCTATAATGAACATCATTAAACTCACCATTCCAGGATAGTCGTGAAGTCTGGGATGTTCTCTACTCATATCTTCAATATTTTTTGTTCCAGATGATCAAATCCATGCACAGATTCTTGAGGTGTTGTACGTCTCAATGAACTCCTCGATTTGGCTGTGAGGGCTTCTTAAGTTCTTTTGCCATTAAATCAGTCAGTCATCAGACAACTCAAACTCTATTGAAATGAAAACATACCGTATGAAAAAGAGGGAAAAAATAAACAAACAAACATACATAAGTAATAAACAGGTTGTTTCCCAAACAGCCTGGTTCTGTGTGAGATGGTGGTCTAGTGGGTTAAACCATGGAACTGATATGCAGAAGGTTGCTGGTTCGATCCCAGCGGTCTCCACCAGTGTGTCCTTGAGCAAGGCACTTTACTCCATGTTGCTCCAGGGGGATTGTCCCTGTAATAAGGTCCTTGTAAGTCGCTTTGGATAAAAGCGTCTGCCAAATGCATAAATGTAAATGTTCTGTAGTAGACCCTGCATTGCACATTTGGCCTATCTAATCTTATTCAACTTACCAGCTTGTTAGTAGAGAGACTCCAAAACCGAAATGTGTGTCAGACAAGGGAGACGTCCAAATTGTGTGCTATTGGGGATACTCCAGGACTAGAGTCAAGAACCACTGTCATCAAGCAGCGTAAACCTTTCATCCACTCCTTCCTCTGCATTAGAATGAAGCAGGAAAAAAAGAAACATTTTCAGAAAAGTAGACTAGTCTTTAAAAATAATTGTGTACAACTTATTTCAATAGCTTACTCACCTTTAATTAAATAGCAGAGGTTCAATTGTTGTATTCTTTGCTTCACAAATGAATCCATTTGTCTAAAACACATTTAGTACAACATTTAAAATAAAGGCAAAAACTGTAATAGCTTTGTAAGAAACAAATACTATAATTGGATGCTCTTTAAAACTACTCTTGTAATACATTTAATATTCATATGACAACATTCATTATGAATATACAACACATTTCTGCCAAAATACCAGTTGCAGTTTGCGTTACTACAGTAAAACTAGGTCATTTGTGGGTTGGAAACATGGGCGTCGGAAGCAAAAAAAATGTGGGTGGGTCCTCTTTCAGAAAAAAAAAAAAATACTGGAGCCTAGATACCATTTATATTTAGTACTGTGCAAATAACGGCTTTGTTTGCTAAACGTCTGGTTGGGAAAGACAAAATTATGGAAATCATTATCACTGAGAGTGGCTATTGTGTAAGATGCATAGCATCAAGTTTTGACGCAAATCTACCCGCGGTTCGAATCCGCCTTTTGCCGAACTCACTCCATTTTCCCATCACATATCAGATCGGAAAGGCCTTTATTTATTTTTTTAAATGAAGAAAATATTAGAAAAGTGTAAATAAAGCATCTAACATGTGTTTAATAATAAGTGTTTATCGGTTAGGGGTAGGTAAACAGACATGTGCTGGATTAGAGACGGTAAAAGTGAGTGGGTCCAATATCATTGATCGTAAAAAGTGGGTGGGTCTTGTCCCGCACACATACAATGGTTCCGATGCCCATTGGTTGGAAAACAACTGTCGTTAACTAGCCTAATTGTTCATTGGTGTTGGGAATATTAGATATTTCGGCGAATATTTCGGCTGTTGTGCTGTCGTGTGACCGGGTCTGAGCTCGCGCTTCACCGGCCGAGCTGATAATGCTTCGTGCGGCATTATATAGCGATTTCAGACTAGGCCTAACGTGACTTTATCACCATAGTAAGCTTCTAAACAGTTTCGCTA
>CM042253.1:52687354-52769854 GCA_023566225.1 Romanogobio albipinnatus
AAATAAGCTAAGCTAAGATGCTCAAAAGCACAATCATCTTCATTAAAACTAATGAGACTAAAGGCTCTTACAGTGGTCAGGTCGCTCGTTCTCATGATGCGGTCTTTGATGTTGAAATGAGCTGATGAATAAAATGCTCATATCTGTTGCTTTCGTTGACATGAACTTCGTTAAATGTGCATATAGCACGGGAATTGAAGATCGGATTTATATTCATTTCGCGGAGAGGTGTAAGGCAAGACAACCTGCATGTTTGTTTAATTATTTGTTTAGATTGTGTAGCCGTTTCGTTTGCGCGCGCCGTTGTGATCTGCCTGCCTCATCTTGTCAAAAATGCCTTTTTACTGTGATGGTGGTGATAGAGGCTAAACGTTTAAACGATGCTTTAAGTGTTTATATGGATTTAATAAGCAAGACAAGTCAAGTGTTGATTTCAGAGGCTAAAGCGTTGGGTTAACTCACTGTCGGCCGCTGGCCGCTTGCTCGTCACTTTAAAAAGCAAAAACTTTAGTTTAACAAACAAAAAAATGCTTCAAAATTTTTTCTAAATTAACTTAATAAAGAAACAAAACGAAATATAACTACTTTGACATTAAAAACAAAACTGAACTATTTTAATGGCTGCAACTAATGTGTAATAGGGAGGATTAAAAAAAAACACGGGCTCCAGTGGGACTCTGATAACGAAGTGGTAAAAAAATTGTAAAAATGAAAAATATTAGAATTCACGGGGCGCTTTCGTCGGAATGAGTAAGATAGACAATTTTATTTATTTACATTAGTAAGCTACAGGACATAGTCTTTCAAAACATGACCTGCGCGAAAGAGAAAAAAATAATGCATCATGAACCCAACACTTCTGAAAATGCACTTCTGAATGCGTCTCTGTCCCCACCACATCTCAAACCAAACTGACGCCCATGCATGGGATGTTTGGTTGTTAGGTGGTTATTTACTGGCCAATAAATCGAGAGGTTATATTTTCTTACGGGTGTCACCTTGCATAAGCCACCACGTGACATGGGTTCCCTCTCACAATAGTTAGTGTCATAATGTCCCCGCCTAGCAACCCTCTGGCATCATGGACGCATGTTTCACCTCCATCACTACTGTTTTATTTAGGACCATCCGGAAGCTTTAATTCTGAGCTCATTTAAACTTGGAACAGTTGGAAGTGTAAGTAAATGACTCCCCCATCAAATAACTAGAGTGACATCTTGAGGATGACATTTGTCTTCCGTATCTGCTTAAGAGCTGTCAGCGCTAATTATGACAAGAGGCGTCTTCTCGAACCATTTCTCTCTGTCTGCTACGAGATTTTAAGGCTGATTTCCAGCTCCTTTAAAATGACACTGTCAGTGTTTCTGCAGCGCTGTTCTTCTGCCTTCACACATTCATAAACAGCGTCTCGAAAATCACAAGTGATTGGAAACCAGTGCCCGTGGTGCTTCTATTTGAGGGATCAATCCCTGGGATTGATAGTATGGAGGACACATTAATCAAATGCACTGTAGGACCCCTGCACAATGATAAATAAAGCCCACACCCGGCTATCAATCTGCTTACCCTAGCTGCAAATGCTATAGGTGGACGTGGGCCAAGGAATACAGTATTTACATGGAAATCTATTTACAAAGAGAAAAAAAGGGGATTTACACTTGGTCGCTTGCATCCTGAGGGATCAGATTATCTGCCTCAAATATTAAAAAACATTAATAATTGTATTCAGCAATGATGCATTAATACACACAAAAAAGTGACAATAAAGAAATGTATAATATACAAAAAGCAGAGGTGGACAGCGACGAAGTACATTTACTTGAGTACACTTTTTGAGTATCTGTACTTTACTGAAGTATTATTTTTTAGGGAAACTTTTACTTTAAAGGGTTAGTTCACCCAAAAATGAAAATTATGTCATTAATTACTTACCCTCATGTCGTTCGACACCCGTAAGACATTCGTTCATCTTCGGAGCACAAATGAAGATATTTTTGTTGAAAGCTGATGCTGAGAAAGGCCTCCATTGACACTCAGTACATTTACACTCACAAGACCCATAAAAGGCACTAAAAACGTCGTTACAAAGTCCATCTCACTACAGCTTTTCATTTTGGAAAGTATTCACGTAAACAAAGTTGATTATGTCTTAAGTGAACGTTAACAGTTGGGGGAATATCAGATGTGTATCAGTGTATAGGATTTGTGCATTCTGCCTTAAAGTGACAGCAGCTTTGTAAAAAGCTTTGTAACTTTTATACAAGTATTTAAATTAGTTCAAGGTGGTCGTATGCTAGCATGTTGGATGGATCATCACTGACTGGCTTAAACCACCATGCATTCATACAACAATGCAAAAATAATAAAATAATGCATTGACATAAAAAAGGAAATGTACTTTTGATACTTATGTACTTTTATGAACAAGTACTTCTGTACTTTTGCTTAAGTACTTTTAACGGGGTAATATTTGACCAGTAGTAATTTTACTTTCACTCGAGTAATGGAGTTGTGTACTCAGTCCACCTCTGACAAAAAGACTGAATAAATGCTGTTCTTTTGACATTTCTATTCACAGTCTTTACTGTATTTGTTGATCAAATAAATGCAGCAATAATGAGCATATATATATTCTTTATGAGATCAGTAAACAAGCACATGAAGTGACCGTAGACTTAAAAAGTAAGCTTTTCTCCGTGTAGTTTAATTCACAGGACCGGACACCAGTTATTTTGCCAAGAGATTTTTCTTTTTTTTATGTCAGCAAAGGAGAGAGACCATTTTCTGGGAAATGGTCTTCATTCCAGCTTTCTCTGGACACTTATTCTCTGGACACTAAATTATCTGGAATTTATAGGTTGCTTAACTACACACTCAAAAAAAATAAGAGTACAAAATTGTACCTTTTAAGGTCCAAGTGGCCGTCACTGGGGTGGTGCCCTTACATTTTTGTACCTCTAAATCAGGGGTCAGCAAGTTCGGTCCTAGAGAGCTGATGTCCTGCAGAGATTAGCTCCAACCCTACTTATCTGATTATGTGTTTTGCTAACACGATCAAAAACCACAAACTCACATAAAAAGCCAAGAGTCAAACTGCCCAACTAAAGCAAACACTGATCTCCATAATGGCGACCAGATATTTTCAATAAAGCATCAACATCTAAACCTCTGTTGATTCTCAATAAGAGCTTCTATAGACGTCTTTCAGGGTTGGAGCCAAACTCTGCAGGACAGCGGCTCACTCGGACCCTAAGGACCAATTGTGTACCTTTTAAAGGTACAGTTATAGGTTTTGTTCCCCAAGGTACCTCCACTGTACCTTTTTTTCTGAGAGTGCAGAGAAATGAATTGTATTACAGGTTGTTTACTAGCCTATAAATCTAGACGCACCCTAGCGGCAGTAAATCTAATTTGGGGTAGTCTAGCAACTCTCCGTTGGCTTGCGAGCTGGAAAAACCAAACTCTGGTCAGGCCAATCACGTCGTGTATAGAGTTGGTGGGCGGGCTTAACATAATGACGGCAGAGTTGCGGCGGTTTGGGGCGACTTGAAAACAAAGAAGCTGGCGAACAGCGGTCTTTCCAATCGGCTTTGGCCGCGACTCTGGAAGACTTGACATGCACATGTCAAGGCCCGTCTTAAGTTTGCCAATGACCATTTGGATGATCCAGAGGAGTCATGGGAGAAAGTCATGTGGTCAGATGAGACCAAAATAGAACTTTTTGCTCATAATTCCACTAAACGTGTTTGGAGGAAGAAGAATGATGAGTACCATCCCAAGAACACCATCCTTACTGTGAAGCATGGGGGGGGGGGGGTAGCATCATGCTTTGGGGGTGTTTTTCTGCACATGGGACAGGGCGACTGCTCTGTATTAAGGAGAGGATGACCGGGGCCATGTATTGCCAGATTTTGGGGAACAACCTCCTTCCCTCAGTTAGAGCATTGAAGATGGGTCGAGGCTGGGTCTTCCAACATGACAATGACCCGAAGCACACAGCCAGGATAACCAAGGAGTGGCTCTGTAAGAAGCATATCAAGGTTCTGGCGTGGCCTAGCCAGTCTCCAGACCTAAACCCAATAGAGAATCTTTGGAGGAGCTCAAACTCCGTGTTTCTCAGCGACAGGCCAGAAACCTGACTGATCTAATATTTGACCTCTGTAATTGCAAACAAAGGCTACTGTACCAAATATTAACATTGATTTTCTCAGGTGTTCAAATACTTATTTGCAGCTGTATCATACAAATAAATAGTTAAAAAATCATACATTGTGATTTCTGGATTTGATGACAATGACAATTTCAGACCCTCCATGATTTCCAAGTGGGAGAACTTGCAAAATAGCAGGGTGTTCAAATACTTATTTTCCTCTCTGTATATATATTATTTTGGAATCTGTATGCGATCAGTAAACAAGCACATGAAGTGACCAAGTGTAAACATCCATCCCTCAAAATAACCAAGAAGAAAAGCATAGTGACACAAGCGTGTAATCCAGCGATGTTACCGTCGTGTTGAGAGTGATGGAGAACAATGCACAATAAGCTGTCTGTAGCTAAGGCCTCGCAATCAATTTTGGCTCCGAGGGAGAAGTGCGTATGTCTGGTGATAGAGCGAAGTAGATGCAGGTCCTTCGAGAGCTTCTGGCAAAGCTGATCCTCACTGAAGACGTCCCATCCCTCACCTCTGATAGAAACGGCTTTAACACGGTGTAGAACCAGCGCCTGCGGGACGCTCCTGCCACGGCTGCTTTGATGAATTTTTCAGCCGTTTTTCTCTATCTCGCCATCGACTGTCATTTATTAACAAGTCCCCCAGGTTAAGTGCTGTTGTTGATTGTTTTTTCCGTGCTGTGTGTTTGCGGTTTGTTCATTGATCGTTTTGTAACTCATCCTCGTGAGAATTATTGAAACGCTGTTTATCTGACGGGTGTGTTTTCATGGCATAAAATCATATTTTTTTGCGAATTGAAGTGTCTGCTAATTAGTTGTTGTTGTTTTCTCTCACAGAAAAGCATGTAGAAATGTGTTTCTATACAAGCTAATCTATATACGTTTCCCTCATCCATATGTTGAGTGCATATGTTGGATATTATTAGATGTATATTCTTCATTGTATATTGCATTGCTCGTATACCGTTCAAAAGTTTGGGGTCAGTAAGATTTTTTTTATTCAATTGATAATTTTATTGAGCAAGGATGTATTTAATTGTCAAAAGTGACAGTAGTTGCATTTATAATGTTAAAAATATGTATATATTCATCAAAGGTTCCTGAAAAAAAACAAAATATTAATAATAATAATATATAGCAGCATTTACAAGTAACATTCAAATGTAAAACACATGGTAATATAAACTATTTGAAATATTTAAGATACTTTAAAATATGAATACAAACCATAATGGCATCTCACTGATACTAAAATAACACTGTTTTGGATATTTGATGCATATTCTTTATACGATTTTGTTATATGATTTCGAAAATATGATTTTAAATGTCTTCATTATTAGATAAAGTCAAAAATATGATTTTAAAAGTCATAATAGTGAGATATAAAGTCACAAATATGACATGCTTAGTCATAATTAAGAGATCAAATGTTGAAAAATATGATTTTAAAAGTCCTCATTATTAGATAAAGTCAAAAATATGATTTTAAAAGTCATAATAGTGAGATAAAAAGTCACAAATATGACATGCTAAGTCATAATTAAGAGATCAAATGTTGAACATATGATTTTAAAAGTCCTCACTATTAGATAACGTCAAAAATATGATTTTAAAAGTCATAATAATGAGATAAAAATTCAAAATGATGACATGCTTAGTCATAATTAAGAGATCAAATGTTGAAAAATATGATTTTAAAATCCTCATTATTAGATAACGTCAAAAATATGATTTTAAAAGTCATAATAGTGAGATAAAAAGTCAAAAATATGACATGCTTAGTCATAATTAAGAGATCAAATGTTGAAAATATGATTTTAAAAGTCCTCATTATTAGATAACGTCAAAAATATGATTTTAAAAGTCATAATAGTGAGATAAAAAGTCAAAAATATGACATGCTAAGTCATTGTGAGATGAACAGTTGAAATTATGACTGTAAAAATTCTGATAAAAATCCTAATTATGAGATAAACTGAAACTAGATTGAAAAAAGTCTAAATTATGAGCAAAACACACACTAAGACATTTAAGAGATGAAATCATGCTGTTTGTTTTTTTTTTAAATGCGCTTTTAATTTTTTGATTCACACTTATAATAATAATATTTACATTATTGTTTTCATTTTGTGCAATATATTTTCTTACATGTGTTTTTACATTTTGAAATCATTTTTACAACAGAAATGAATCAATCAAAAACTGACTTTATCTTTTGATCTGAAACAGAACTCATGTCCTCTCATCAGTGTGAAGCTGAAGCGTGTGTGTGTGTGTGTGTGTGTGTGGAGAGCTGGAGACTTGACTATACAAACAGGTTGTTTTGTCAGTGAAAACACACGTTAATGATAATTTAGCTGTGGTGTGTAAGTGTTTGTTTAAATCAGGCTTTCTTACACTGTAGAAAACAGTTTACCATATGGGCATTTGGGCACATGCCCAAGGGCACCGCCACATCCAGGGGGCCGCTGTAGAAATGTTTGCAAACTGCGAGAGATGTGGCCAAAGACATCGCCGCTCGGTCACACAGTGGGCTTGGAGTATAAGGGCCTGCAACAACACACACTGAGTTTGCATCCGCTAGACCCACATGAGCAGGTGCAGGAGGCCAAAACCTCCATATCATAATTGGAAAATGCTAATTATGATACTGTGTGTGTGTGTGTGTGTGTGTGTGTGAGCCTAACCTCTGGTCACTGTCACGGTGATATGTTTATTATAAATGCATGGCTTTGTTTAAAAGCATCTGTTAAATGACAGCTTGATATTTGCTTTCTTAATAAATTTGAGCATGAACATATTTAACAGTGCTTATATGGAATTAGATATATGGACAACAGATGGTAAAGCATTTTTGACAAACATATGTGGGAAAAGGCGGCAGTAATACTCCAATTCAGATTATATTTCACTATTAAAAACTGGGGGTGAAAGCAAATCGCTCACATGATCAGAATATATATATATATACATGTTTTTAATTTAGCAAAATACATTTATCCAAGGTGATTTACAAATGAGAAATATAACAAATAGTTCATCCTAAGGAGGCAGAAACGCTGTTTACAGTAAAATAGTCTAAAATACAGAAGATAGGAATCAAATAAATAACTTTGTTTCTAGTACAGTGTATATCATTTGATGCGTGTGCTATTTAGGGTTAAAAATAAAGTTACAGTAAAATAAAGAACAGAGCTTTTTATTCTCTAGTTCATTAGAAAATCTTCCACTAAAACCAATATATTGATCCATAACTTAAATCTCCAAAGAAAACTATAGAACTGAACCCAGAAAATAAGTATAGATAGCATCTTGCAGTTGATGGAGATTTGTGGGATGCACATCCAGGGCACGAAGCTCCCGTTCCACCACATCCCAAAGATGCTCTATTGGGTTGAGATCTGGGGACTGTGGGGGCCATTTTAGTCCAGTGAACACATTGTCATGTTCAAGAAACCAATTTGAAATGATTGGAGCTTTGTGCCATGGGGCATTATCCTGCTGGAAGTAGCCATCAGAGGATGGGCACATGGTGCTCATAAAGGGATGGACATGGTCAGAAACAATGCTCAGGTAGGCCGTGGCATTTAAACCATGCCCAATTGGCACTAAGGGGCCTAAAGTGTGCCAAGAAAACATCCCCCACACCATTACACCACCACCACCAGCCTGCACAGTGGTAACAAGGCATGATGGATCCATGTTCTCATTCTGTTTACGCCAAATTCTGACTCTACCATCTGAATGTCTCAACAGAAATCCAGACTCATCAGACCAGGCAACATTTTTCCAGTCTTCAACTGTCCAATTTTGGTGAGCTGGTGCAAATTGTAGCCTCTTTTTCCTATTTGTAGTGGAGATGAGTGGTACCCGGTGGGGTCTTCTGCTGTTGTAGCCCATCCGCCTCAAGGTTGTGCGTGTTGTGGCTTCACAAATGTTTTGCTGCATACCTCGGTTGTAACGAGTGGTTATTTCAGTCAAAGTTGCTCTTCTATCAGCTTGAATCAGTCGGCCCATTCTCCTCTGACCTCTAGCATCAACAAGGCATTTTGGCCCACAGGACTGCCCCATACTGGATGTGTTTCCCTTTTCACACCATTCTTTGTAAACCCTAAAAATGGTTGTGCGTGAAAATCCCAGTAACTGAGCAGATTGTGAAATACTCAGACCGGCCCGTCTGGCACCAACAACCATGCCACGCTCAAAATTGCTTAAATCCCCTTTCTTTCCCATTCCGACATTCCGTTTGGAGTTCAGGAGATTGTCTTGACCAGGACCACACCCCTAAATGCATTGAAGCAACTGCCATGTGATTGGTTGATTAGATTAATGAGAAATTGAACAGGTGTTCCTAATCATCCTTGAGTGTATAATAGGTAATATCCGAAATATTTCAAATGTATACGAAAGTTTGGCCATTCACAAGTCCTTTAGGAACCCTTTTGGTGATGAAGCTGGATATTTCCCTGTCCTCCTTTACCTCCCTGTGAACCTTATAGATTACTGTTATTACATTTCACTTGTACCGTAGTATTACCTTGACTTTGCCATTGTAAAATGTAACACAACAGTGTTTTTGTATGGGGAATAAACCAGAATTACTTGTATTTCCATGCAAAACTTGACACGCCACTATTATTATCATGAAATGTGTGTTTTCCTGAGCTCTGCTTCTCAGGCTGGAGAGAGAGAGCAGCTCTGCTCTGTCGTCCAGAGGGAGATGCCCCGAGCACACAATCAATTTCACCTCCTCCTTCATTTGGACGGCTTTGTGTGTGATTTCAGACTGTTAGATTATTTCCCGTGTCCCATGAAGCAGACCCGTGGCAAGGGCAAACAGACGCCTCATATTACGCAAATAACATCTTCACCCTTTCTTTTCTGTGGCTGGGTCTGGATGTGATGGTTTCTCTGCCTCTTTGAGTTTCCGGGGCGTGATTGGGTTAATGCATTAGCCGTTTAAGAGCGTTATTAGACTGGTTATAGACCAGGGAAGTGTTGAAGCGCTTTTACATTTCCGTAATTTAGTCAGATGCGACTCAGCAGTTAATGCGTATGGAAATGAAACGTGGACCACTGTATGACTTTTTATAATCAGAGAATTAATGTAATCCATCAGTAAATATCATGTAAATATGAATCCGTGGAGATGTGGGTGGCTCGTTCCAGTAACATATTCATTATTTTTCCTTTTTATACGAATTTATTCATTTTATATTATGTTAGGACTTGTCCAGAGAGATTAGTTCGGATCAAGAAGCACTTTGATGAAAGTTTCTTTGGATTGTATTTGTGGGATGCCAGCCCGGCTTGGTGATGTTTTTTTTAATACATGTAGTACATTGTATTATTTTTATCTCACTCATAGAAGAAAAAGTTCTATATATAACCTTAAAGGGTCCCGTCAAACTTTTAGGGGTTCCATCATGGGATCATATTGCACAGGCCCCGCCCACGACTGCTGATGGACTCCGCCCTATTAGCACAGACTCCGCCCCTCAGTGAGCTGGACACTAGTGGTGGAAATTTTTATTCTTTCAAGAGATTTCTTCATTTTCAGTTCGGATTCATCCATTCAGATTCGTTCAGTGAACATTTTTTTTATATTACATAAATATGCCACCAGGTGACGAAAAGAATGTCATATGTGTTATGTCTTAAAGGAACACGCCGACTTTTTGGGACTTTAGCTTATTCCCCGTATCCCCCAGAGTTAGAGAAGTCCATACATCCCATTCTCATCTCCGTGCGTGCCCTAACTCTGTCTGATGCACCCACCGTTAGCCTAGCTTAGCACAAAGACTGGAGGTAAATGGCTCCAGCTAGCCTACTGCTCAATAAGAGACAAAATAACGCCAACATGACCGATATGGCTTTGAACCACGCAGGAATGAGAGAATAGTTCCAAGCCATATCGGTCTAGAAAATCGCAAATTTTAATTTTACGTCGGTCTTAGTACACGATGTAACTATACACATCACAACATGTAAATAGGAAAACGTTGGCGTTATTTTGTCACTTATTGGGCAGTAGGCTAGCTGGAGCCATATACCTCCAGTTTTAACCCAGCAATTGGGTTGTTTTAACCCAGCAATTGGGTTGTTTTAAGCAAACAAAACCCAGCGATTGGGTTGTTTTAACCCAGCAATTGGGTTGTTTTAAGCAAACAAAACCCAGCGATTGGGTTGTTTTAAGCAAACAAAACCCAGCGATTGGGTTGTTTTAACCCAGCAATTGGGTTGTTTTAAGCAAACAGAACCCAGCAATTGGGTTGTTTTAAGCAAACAAAACCCAGCGATTGTGTTGTTTTAACCCAGTAATTGGGTTGTTTTAAGCAAACAAAAAACCCAGCGATTGGGTTGTTTTAACCCAGCAATTGGGTTGTTTTAAGCCAGTAATTGGGTTGTTTTAAGCAAACAAAACCCAGCGATTGGGTTGTTTTAACCCAGTAATTGGGTTGTTTTAAGCAAACAAAACCCAGCGATTGGGTTGTTTTAACCCAGCAATTGGGTTGTTTTAAGCCAGTAATTGGGTTGTTTTAAGCAAACAAAACCCAGCGATTGGGTTGTTTTAACCCAGCAATTGGGTTGTTTTAAGCAAACAAAAAACCCATCGATTGGGTTGTTTTAACCCAGCAATTGGGTTGTTTTAAGCAAACAAACCCAGCGATTGAGTTGTTTTAACCCAACAATTGGGTTATTGTAAGCAAACAAACCCAGCGATTGGGTTGTTTTAACCCAGCAATTGGGTTATTGTAAGCAAACAAACCCAGCGATTGGGTTGTTTTAACCCAGCAATTGGGTTGTTTTAACCCAGCAATTGGGTTGTTTTAAGCAAACAAAACCCAGCGATTGGGTTGTTTTAACCCAGCAATTGGGTTGTTTTAAGCAAACAAAACCCAGCGATTGGGTTGTTTTAAGCAAACAAAACCCATCGATTGGGTTGTTTTAACCCAGCAATTGGGTTGTTTTAACCCAGCAATTGGGTTGTTTTAAGCAAACAAAAAACCCATCGATTGGGTTGTTTTAACCCAGCAATTGGGTTGTTTTAAGCAAACAAACCCAGCGATTGAGTTGTTTTAACCCAACAATTGGGTTATTGTAAGCAAACAAACCCAGCGATTGGGTTGTTTTAACCCAGCAATTGGGTTATTGTAAGCAAACAAACCCAGCGATTGGGTTGTTTTAACCCAGCAATTGGGTTGTTTTAACCCAGCAATTGGGTTGTTTTAAGCAAACAAAACCCAGCGATTGGGTTGTTTTAACCCAGCAATTGGGTTGTTTTAAGCAAACAAAACCCAGCGATTGGGTTGTTTTAAGCAAACAAAACCCAGCGATTGGGTTGTTTTAACCCAGCAATTGGGTTGTTTTAAGCAAACAGAACCCAGTAATTGGGTTGTTTTAAGCAAACAAAACCCAGCGATTGGGTTGTTTTAACCCAGCAATTGGGTTGTTTTAAGCAAACAAAAAAACCCATCGATTGGGTTGTTTTAACCCAGCAATTGGGTTGTTTTAAGCAAACAAACCCAGCGATTGAGTTGTTTTAACCCAACAATTGGGTTATTGTAAGCAAACAAACCCAGCGATTGGGTTGTTTTAACCCAGCAATTGGGTTGTTTTAACCCAGCAATTGGGTTGTTTTAAGCAAACAAAACCCAGCAATTGGGTTGTTTTAACCCAGCAATTGGGTTATTTTAAGCAAACAAAAAACCCATCGATTGGGTTATTTTAAGCAAACAAACCCAGCGATTGGGTTGTTTTAACCCAGCAATTGGGTTATTTTAAGCAAACAAAAAACCCATCGATTGGGTTGTTTTAACCCAGCAATTGGGTTGTTTTAAGCAAACAAACCCAGCGATTGAGTTGTTTTAACCCAACAATTGGGTTATTGTAAGCAAACAAACCCAGCGATTGGGTTGTTTTAACCCAGCAATTGGGTTATTGTAAGCAAACAAACCCAGCGATTGGGTTGTTTTAACCCAGCAATTGGGTTGTTTTAACCCAGCAATTGGGTTGTTTTAAGCAAACAAAACCCAGCGATTGGGTTGTTTTAACCCAGCAATTGGGTTGTTTTAAGCAAACAAAACCCAGCGATTGGGTTGTTTTAAGCAAACAAAACCCATCGATTGGGTTGTTTTAACCCAGCAATTGGGTTGTTTTAACCCAGCAATTGGGTTGTTTTAAGCAAACAAAACCCAGCGATTGGGTTGTTTTAACCCAGCAATTGGGTTGTTTTAAGCAAACAAAACCCAGCGATTGGGTTGTTTTAAGCAAACAAAACCCAGCGATTGGGTTGTTTTAACCCAGCAATTGGGTTGTTTTAAGCAAACAGAACCCAGCAATTGGGTTGTTTTAAGCAAACAAAACCCAGCGATTGTGTTGTTTTAACCCAGTAATTGGGTTGTTTTAAGCAAACAAAACCCAGCGATTGGGTTGTTTTAACCCAGCAATTGGGTTGTTTTAAGCAAACAAAAAAACCCATCGATTGGGTTGTTTTAACCCAGCAATTGGGTTGTTTTAAGCAAACAAACCCAGCGATTGAGTTGTTTTAACCCAACAATTGGGTTATTGTAAGCAAACAAACCCAGCGATTGGGTTGTTTTAACCCAGCAATTGGGTTATTGTAAGCAAACAAACCCAGCGATTGGGTTGTTTTAACCCAGCAATTGGATTATTTTAAGCAAACAAAAAACCCATCGATTGGGTTATTTTAAGCAAACAAACCCAGCAATTGGGTTGTTTTAACCCAGCGATTGTGTTGTTTTAACCCAGCAATTGGGTTATTTTAAGCAAACAAAAAAAACATCGATTGGGTTATTTTAAGCAAACAAACCCAGCGATTGGGTTGTTTTAACCCAGCAATTGGGTTATTTTAAGCAAACAAAAAACCCATCGATTGGGTTATTTTAAGCAAACAAACCCAGCAATTGGGTTGTTTTAACCCAGCGATTGTGTTGTTTTAACCCAGCAATTGGGTTATTTTAAGCAAACAAAAAACCCATCGATTGGGTTGTTTTAAGCAAACAATTAACCCAACCACTGGGTTAAAACAACACAATCGCTGGGTTAGTCCATTTTCAACCCAACTTGGATTATTTTTAACCCAGCATTTTTTAGAGTGTAGTGATTTGAGTAATCTTTGGTTATATGTACCTGTAATTCATCCGGAAGCATTTATGCTGTGAAGCTGTGCGGCGTGCTTACTTTCCCCCATCTGACACATGCAGAAATCTAGCTTGTGTTTAACATCTTAATTCTGTTGTCTTCTTAATTAATCTCAAGGATCCCACAAAACCTTAATAAACAGTTTGAGACATTGTAAATCTCATTTAAATTCTGAAGCGCCCATCCTCAGAGTCGCTGGGTTGGTTAACGTCCAAATGTTTACAGTGGTTTTTTCAGCTTTCTTTACGAGTTTGTAAAGCCCTTGACAAATCCTGCTTTTACAAATTCAGATGTGTCCTCTTAAAATGAATTTAAAACCCCATAAAGCCCCTGCCACATAAATCCCGAGCTGAAATTCATTTAAGATATGATTAAAGATGTGACATGCTCTCTAAGTCATGTTTCATGTTTGTTGTTGACCCTCAAAGGTCAGGTCTTAATGACACGAGTGCCGCCCGCAGGTTACCGGTCGAGATCTGAGTGTGTGTGTCGTCGCTTTTAATGGGGGAAAGAGCACCTGGAAACACACGCCGGCTTCTCGTTTCCTGCGTGGGGCGAGAGAAATCTCTTATAAACGCTATTTATGACCACTGGAGAGGGAACCAAAGAAGAAACGTCCAGCAATTGGGTTGTTTTAACCCAGTAATTGGGTTGTTTTAGGCAAACAAAACCCAGCGATTGTGTTGTTTTAACCCAGTAATTGGGTTGTTTTAGGCAAACAAAACCCAGCGATTGTGTTGTTTTAACCCAGTAATTGGGTTGTTTTAGGCAAACAAAACCCAGCGATTGTGTTGTTTTAACCCAGCAATTGGGTTGTTTTAGGCAAACAAAACCCAGCGATTGTGTTGTTTTAACCCAGTAATTGGGTTGTTTTAGGCAAACAAAACCCAGCGATTGTGTTGTTTTAACCCAGCAATTGGGTTGTTTTAGGCAAAAAAAACCCCAGCAATTGGGTTGTTTTAGGCAAACAGAACCCAGCGATTGGGTTGTTTTAACCCAGTAATTGGGTTGTTTTAGGCAAACAAAACCCAGCGATTGTGTTGTTTTAACCCAGTAATTGGGTTGTTTTAGGCAAACAAAACCCAGCGATTGGGTTGTTTTAACCCAGTAATTGGGTTGTTTTAAGCAAACAAAACCCAGCGATTGTGTTGTTTTAACCCAGCAATTGGGTTGTTTTAGGCAAACAAAACCCAGCGATTGGGTTGTTTTAACCCAGTAATTGGGTTGTTTTAAGCAAACAAAACCCAGCGATTGTGTTGTTTTAACCCAGCAATTGGGTTGTTTTAGGCAAACAAAACCCAGCAATTGGGTTGTTTTAGGCAAACAAAACCCAGCGATTGGGTTGTTTTAGGCAAACAAAACCCAGCGATTGTGTTGTTTTAACCCAGTAATTGGGTTGTTTTAGGCAAACAAAACCCAGCGATTGTGTTGTTTTAACCCAGTAATTGGGTTGTTTTAGGCAAACAAAACCCAGCGATTGTGTTGTTTTAACCCAGTAATTGGGTTGTTTTAGGCAAACAAAACCCAGCGATTGGGTTGTTTTAACCCAGTAATTGGGTTGTTTTAAGCAAACAAAACCCAGCGATTGTGTTGTTTTAACCCAGCAATTGGGTTGTTTTAGGCAAACAAAACCCAGCGATTGGGTTGTTTTAACCCAGTAATTGGGTTGTTTTAAGCAAACAAAACCCAGCGATTGTGTTGTTTTAACCCAGCAATTGGGTTGTTTTAGGCAAACAAAACCCAGCAATTGGGTTGTTTTAGGCAAACAAAACCCAGCGATTGGGTTGTTTTAACCCAGTAATTGGGTTGTTTTAGGCAAACAAAACCCAGCGATTGTGTTGTTTTAACCCAGCAATTGGGTTGTTTTAGGCAAACAAAACCCAGCAATTGGGTTGTTTTAGGCAAACAAAACCCAGCGATTGGGTTGTTTTAACCCAGTAATTGGGTTGTTTTAAGCAAACAAAACCCAGCGATTGTGTTGTTTTAACCCAGCAATTGGGTTGTTTTAGGCAAACAAAACCCAGCGATTGGGTTGTTTTAACCCAGTAATTGGGTTGTTTTAGGCAAACAAAACCCAGCGATTGTGTTGTTTTAACCCAGTAATTGGGTTGTTTTAAGCAAACAAAACCCAGCAATTGGGTTGTTTTAGGCAAACAAAACCCAGCGATTGTGTTGTTTTAACCCAGTAATTGGGTTGTTTTAAGCAAACAAAACCCAGCAATTGGGTTGTTTTAGGCAAACAAAACCCAGCGATTGGGTTGTTTTAACCCAGTAATTGGGTTGTTTTAGGCAAACAAAACCCAGCGATTGTGTTGTTTTAACCCAGCAATTGGGTTGTTTTAGGCAAACAAAACCCAGCAATTGGGTTGTTTTAGGCAAACAAAACCCAGCGATTGGGTTGTTTTAACCCAGTAATTGGGTTGTTTTAAGCAAACAAAACCCAGCGATTGTGTTGTTTTAACCCAGCAATTGGGTTGTTTTAGGCAAACAAAACCCAGCGATTGGGTTGTTTTAACCCAGTAATTGGGTTGTTTTAGGCAAACAAAACCCAGCGATTGTGTTGTTTTAACCCAGTAATTGGGTTGTTTTAAGCAAACAAAACCCAGCAATTGGGTTGTTTTAGGCAAACAAAACCCAGCGATTGGGTTGTTTTAACCCAGTAATTGGGTTGTTTTAAGCAAACAAAACCCAGCGATTGTGTTGTTTTAACCCAGCAATTGGGTTGTTTTAGGCAAACAAAACCCAGCAATTGGGTTGTTTTAGGCAAACAAAACCCAGCGATTGGGTTGTTTTAACCCAGTAATTGGGTTGTTTTAGGCAAACAAAACCCAGCGATTGTGTTGTTTTAACCCAGCAATTGGGTTGTTTTAAGCAAACAAAACCCAGCAATTGGGTTGTTTTAAGCAAACAAAACCCAGCAATTGGGTTGTTTTAAGCAAACAAAACCCAGCAATTGGGTTGTTTTAGGCAAACAAAACCCAGCAATTGGGTTGTTTTAGGCAAACAAAACCCAGCGATTGGGTTGTTTTAACCCAGTAATTGGGTTGTTTTAGGCAAACAAAACCCAGCGATTGGGTTGTTTTAACCCAGTAATTGGGTTGTTTTAGGCAAACAAAACCCAGCGATTGTGTTGTTTTAACCCAGTAATTGGGTTGTTTTAAGCAAACAAAACCCAGCGATTGTGTTGTTTTAACCCAGCAATTGGGTTGTTTTAGGCAAACAAAACCCAGCAATTGGGTTGTTTTAGGCAAACAAAACCCAGCGATTGGGTTGTTTTAACCCAGTAATTGGGTTGTTTTAGGCAAACAAAACCCAGCGATTGTGTTGTTTTAACCCAGCAATTGGGTTGTTTTAAGCAAACAAAACCCAGCAATTGGGTTGTTTTAAGCAAACAAAACCCAGCAATTGGGTTGTTTTAAGCAAACAAAACCCAGCAATTGGGTTGTTTTAGGCAAACAAAACCCAGCAATTGGGTTGTTTTAGGCAAACAAAACCCAGCGATTGGGTTGTTTTAACCCAGTAATTGGGTTGTTTTAGGCAAACAAAACCCAGCGATTGGGTTGTTTTAACCCAGTAATTGGGTTGTTTTAGGCAAACAAAACCCAGCGATTGTGTTGTTTTAACCCAGTAATTGTTTTAGCCCATAAAGCCCCTGCCACATAAATCCCGAGCTGAAATTCATTTAAGATATGATTAAAGATGTGACATGCTCTCTAAGTCATGTTTCATGTTTGTTGTTGACCCTCAAAGGTCAGGTCTTAATGACACGAGTGCCGCCCGCAGGTTACCGGTCGAGATCTGAGTGTGTGTGTGTCGTCGCTTTTAATGGGGGAAAGAGCACCTGGAAACACACGCCGGCTTCTCGTTTCCTGCGTGGGACGAGAGAAATCTCTTATAAACGCTATTTATGACCACTGGAGAGGGAACCAAAGAAGAAAGATGACATTCGGGATAGTGTTTAATCAGCCAAAGAAACCGCGCAGGGTAATTTGTTTTCACAGAGGAAAAGAGTCATTGATTATTCCGACGCTCTTTTCCCATCAAGTCTTGAGCTTGTTAAGGGCATGGTTATATTTTATGTGCACGCACGTCTATCGCTAATATATCCCGCAGACTTATTAAAGCTACTCGACAGTCATTCAGAAATCATCCATTAGACATCTGCTATGGGCTAAACGGTCTGTGTAATCTTTGCTCAGTTTTGCGGCGTGTCATTAAATACTAATCAAAGCGTGCAATGACGATAGCGATGATATGTGCGACCTACAATACCACTGGTGTTGTCCTGCTTCGTCTGACAAATGTGTGTGTGTGTGTTTACTTATTTGCTTCCCAGCAGAGCGGGCGCTCGATCAAAGCCAGATTCCAAGTAATCAAGCTGTCGTCATACTTTACGCCACGGTTAACCCTTTATAATGGATCCATAATCCCGCTCCGAAAACCCATTTCAAGTTTTCCGCTTAGTATAAATCTTCAAAGCATAAAACACACACAGCAGCAGAGGTGGAAACTGGAGCGAAGTTGCATATTCAGCACCTTTTGACACTGAAAAAAATAATTACGTGTGATTTGTCTTCACGGTTAATATCAGCCGGACTGAAGGCGGTCAATTAGAGATGGAGAGATCGGATGTGAGCTTGCTGTTGGTGCTGTGCCCGAGTGATTTAGGGACGGGTAATATTTCATAGCGGCCCTCTCCAAAGCTTCATGTATGATTCAGGATTGCGTGGCATTTGGATTGAAATATTTACGAGCGAGATGTAAACAGCGAGAGCAAATAAGAATACTGCAGTAATCTAATATGGAGAGGAGAACTGTTGGGCAATGCAATGCAAAAACACACGGGGTGACATACATGCACCTGCATATGTACACACTGCTGGGTTAAAAATAACCCAAGTTGGGTTGGAAATGGACTAACCCAGCAATTGAGTTGTTTTAAGCAAACATTGAACCCAACCGCTGGGTTAAAACAACCCAAATGCTGGGTTAGTCCATTTTCAATTGCATAATCTGTGTCTAGTGAAGCTGAATGTCACATTTCCGGATCATTTTTGAAGTGTCAGTGTCTTTGAATCAACTGGTGATTGTTAATAGTTTATCAATTCTCACTAATAAACCCTACTTTATGCAGACTCTGGGCCGTTCCATACACCCGGTGCTACACTCTATAAAAGGCTGGGTTAAAAACAACCCAATTGGCAACCCAGCGCTGGATAAATATTGGACAGAACACATGCTGGGTTAAATTAACCCAGTGGCATTTTAAGAAAATGGGCTGTTGAGAAAACCCAAAATGTAGTCTGGGTTATTCTTATAATTTCTCCTGACGACCCTTTTGGACCAAGCGTCTGGCGTGCCGACCGTTTTTTCCGTCATTAAACTAGCAAAAGGTGAATTTGGACACGCCCTACGAGCTCCTGCTTTAGACCATGAGCTCAGATCATTAAAATAGGGCTCAAAATATCCCCACAAAGATAGCAATATCCGAAAAAAACGTTTTTACATTTCCAAATACACTTTTCCTCATATAATTTCTCCTGTGCATAGCCTACTGTAAAACTAGACAATCATGAAAGAACAAATGAAGAATACATGTTTAGACTAGGGGTGGCACGGTACATGGAAAAAAACCGAACCGTTCGGTTCGCTTGTCTCGGTTCGGAGTGTGTGCGTCGCACGGTTCGCGCATGCGCAATGTATCCTCGTGCCCGTATGTTACCTCAGACAGCGGGTGTCCTTTTCGCGCGAAATAAGGGGTGTGTGTGTGTGTGTGTGTGTGTGTGTGTGTGTGTGTGTGTGTGTGTGTGTGTGTGTGTGTGTGTGTGTGTGTGTGTGTGTGTGTGTGTGTGTGTGTGTGTGTGTGTGTGTGTGTGTGTGTGTGTGTGTGGACATACAGTAAAGTAAAAGTGGAGTGCTGCAGGTCACGTCACATGTAGAAATGAAAGTGGGAGAGATAAGGAAGGCTGCCCGGAGTTGGAGGATGCGCCAGCGACGTATAGCAGGGCAGATGCAGTGCGGAGAGCGTGAGCCCGTTGCGCAGACACACACTGGCAGTGTTTGTCTCGCGAGTCGCGCAGCTGAACCGCGGCTCGTGGATTGCAAATACAGGCAAATATAGTCCATTCGGTCACATTTTCCGGTGTTCTCCTCCGACCCCTGTCTGTCTCATGCTTTGATTTATGATGGGCAGCATCTGCTGCAAATGCGACCTGTTCCCCTCTGTCTCACACACACATGCATATGTTGTATATAAGTAGTTCACATGATAAATGTAACATTTAAAAGTTAAGATATGCTTCTAGTTCTAATAATTTAAACATGCCTTTGAAGTTTGGGCAAAAACTTCTGGCAGTGTTGTGTTTTCGTGTATTTTCGTGTATGTTATGTTATTTTTTCACAGCGCTGGATGTCATATGGTGATTGTGAAACACACGGGACACTTCATGGGGAAATGTGTTAATCAGGTCAGCTGAATTAAAGCCACAGTGCATTGTTCTGATCAAAATTTATATGATTAACATGAAAAATGTTACGCCAATGTGTCGGACTCGGTAGACAGCCAGTTAGGAAACAACTTGATATAACAATTTTTTATCCTGTATCCTAAATTGTGGATGATTAAGCTATATACAGCTGAAGTAAATTTGTGGAGTGTTAACGATTAAAAGACAACAACAACAAGAACCGTACAGAACCGAAAACCGTGACCCTAAAACCGTGATACGAACCGAACCGTGGGTTTTGTGAACCGTGCCACCCCTAGTTTAGACTGTTAAAATAATTATTTTTAATGCTTGTCGACTGGTACAACACACAAATGTGTTAAAATTGGCAACAATGACATACAAGCCTAAAATATTCTGTCAGTTTCTTCACGTTAAACCAAACTTTTATTTTGACGGGTTGCCATGACCTTTGAGTGTGACAGTTTTCTCAAATGAAACGGTAAATTGTGACGGTTTATGTGTTCGTGTCCTCATATAGTGACATGACAGAGACTACAAAGACAGCGAGCGAGTGTCACGCGTGTGTGTGTGTGTGTGTATGCACGCCCCCGTCATTCGCATTGAGACGCAGAACATGCAGGAGTAATATTTAAATAGTATTTTGCAGTTTAATATTCACGGAGCCCTGCGCTTCGATAAACACTGAAGCGACTGATCGCAGCTTCGGGGACCGAATATACTCGGGAGTCGGTACTACAGAAATGCTGGTATAGTCACATTTTTTTAAATTTCAGTACGGACTTGATACCGTAGTACCGGTACATCCCTACATAAAACCATGGTTATTTTCCGTAAGGGGATCATGGTTCTGTGTAATAGCCTACATAATCACAAACCGTATTAATCTATCGTCTCACATGCATGTGAGTCAATACATGGCATCGGATTCTGAGGTAAAACTTTTGTCGTCTAAGTTAACGTATATCATAAGCTTAAGAATTGTTACAGCGAAAATAAAACTATACCTATAATTATGCTAATTAAAATGATTATTAATGAAAACATCATATGAACTTCCCTTAAAACATCTGCAACCAGTGGCTTTGCCCCTTGCTTTGTCCTTTCAAAATTAAAGTTTGGGAGTGAATTTAAACATCAAGGCGCGAAGCTCGTGAATCAACCAAGCGTTCCGACCCAACAGGTTTAACCCAACAACTGGAAATTTGAAACTACCCAATGGTGTTTAAAATGTGATCAAGTAAACCAACAAGAATTACCCAACAGTCTCAACCCAGCATTTTGGGTTAAAAAACAACCCAGCATTATTTACACTGCAAAAAATGCTTTTCTTACTTAGTATTTTTGTCTTGTTTTCAGTCCAAATATCTAAAAAATCTTACATTAAGAAGCATTTACTAGACAAGCAAAAGTTTTTGTCTTATTTTGGGGGAAAATAACTCAAAATTAAAACGCAAAATAATCTGCTAATGGGGTAAGCAAAATAATCTTAATTCAAACAGAAAACAAGATTATTTATTTTACCCCATTGGCAGATTGTTTTGCTTATTTTAAGCAAAAACTCCCTTAACTTTGAGTTATTTTCCCCCAAAATAAGACAAAAACTTTTGCTTGTCTAGTAAATGCTTCTTAATGTAAGATTATTTTTAGATATTTGGACTGAAAACAAGACAAAAATACTAAGTAAGAAAAGCATTTTTTGGCATGTAAAGAGTATATGCAACGCGAGTGTGTTCTGCTAGTTTCATCTCGACTCAGTTCTCATGTTCACGTCCAGCTCCTCGTTGTTTAAATATCAAGTGCACTGGCGCATCTGTTCACTCATGGGCGTCTGGTTTGAACACCAGGTGCTATTGTGAGGAACTGAACACCACTGACCATTGACCAACACACACCTGCTCTAAAGTCAATAGTGCAGTATAGTGTTAGTGATATGAGCCTTTAGGCGGTGCACAACACACACTGATTATTACACACACACACAGGGTTAGGCAGTAGTGCACACACACACACATATGCACACACACTCTGCTTATTACACACACAGGGTTGGGCATTAGGCGTCATTGGAGAAAGCGTTCAGTCTCTCCTCATGTAAACAGTGAATCCACCATGGCTTTTAAAGGGAAAGGGAGATGAGACTCTGATTGGTTTATTGCACGTTACGCCCAAAACACACCCATGACTCATTAAGAGACGAGGGACGACCCTTTTGGACCAAGTGCCTGGCGTGCCGACCGTTTTTTCCGTCATTAAACTAGCAAAAGGTGAATTTGGACACGGCCTACGAGCTCCTGCTTTAGACCATGAGCTCAGATCATTAAAATAGGGCTCAAAATATCCCCACAAAGATAGCAATATCCGGAAAAAAACGTTTTTACATTTCCAAAAACACTTTTCCTCATGGGAACCAAAAAAAATGTCCCCATAGGGAAATCAGCTTATGAATCAGACTAAGTGATGTTTTTTTTTGAAAATGTAAAATCACAAAAAGCTTTGTGTGATGGTTAGGGTTAGTGTAGGGGGATAGAATATACAGTTTGGACAGCATAAAAATTATTATGTCTATTGAAAGTCCCCATAAAACCGTGTGTGTGTGTGTGTGTGTGTGTGTGTGTGTGTGTTTTCTATCCTGGTGGGGACTTCAACCTGAACACACACAGACTCATAGGGACTCGTGTCACTATGAGGACATAAATTGAGGTCTCCATGAGGAAACAAGCTCATAAATCATACAGAATGAGGTTTTTTTTATGAAAATGTAAAAATGCACAAAGTTTTGTGTGATCTCTTGCTCTTGTGATATTGGTTAATTATATCACATGTTATAAATCCAAGAACTTTTTGCAATTTTGTGAGCATTTGTATTAATTTTTGATGATTTTTTTGACACAATTCTTATTAATTTCTGAATCGGCACAATAAATAAATCAAAAGAAATGATTGATTTCATCTGAAGAAGTCAGTTTTACATCCAATCACATTAATGATGTTCATAGATAAATCAGGCAATGCACTGGCAGTTTAGTGATATCCCAGCCGTCGTGGTCTTGACCGGTCTTGAAACAAAATCCCGAGTCCTCTTAGTCTAAGACCAAGACAAGACCGAGTACAAATGTGTCAAAAAATGACCAAGACTGGTCTTAAAACCGGTCTCGAGTACTACAGCACTAAATGTGGCGTAAGTGTCCATATGCTGTTTGGGCCACTGAAGCACGTTTATCCTAGAAGAATTGCTCTGTCGTCATCTTTAAAGATTTATAGGTTACGAAACTCTTGGATGAAGAAGCACAGGTTCAGGACGTACCCGAACTGCAATTCCCATCTCATGCATAATAATCCGGCAAAGTCGTGAATCCAAAACTCAAAGCAGGTTTGATTGGTAAACAGAGATATTATATATACACCAGCATTTGCTTATGTGCCAATGAGATAGATGACATTATAGCTGCAAGACTGTCCTGGGAACAGTTTGTCTCTTTAGGACATTGTGGTTTTCACTGGTAATGACAGTTTACTAGTAAATTTCACAAATAATTACAAATTTGCATGAAGGTCATTGGTCTGAAACGTTGTGAATAAAGCTATTTTTGATACTGATAGTGCAGCAGTCCCCGCAGGCACACAACGTCATAAGACGTTGATATTTGGTTGTTTTTAGGTTGTGTTGTAAAGTAACCAAAATACAACGTTGAGCCAACGTCTCAAGCCAACGTCGTAATGACGTCAGATACTGACATTTAGCCCTGAGGTGTAGAGACCAAAACCCAACGTCTCCTTGGCGTCGACCTCCAACATCGGACAGACGTTGCATTTTGGTTGAAAATGAAAATCGGGTTGTTCTGTCCGGTGGGTTCTGACGTCAACCTGATTTTCATTTTCAACCAAAATGCAACGTCTGTCCGATGTTGGGGTCCAGCGTCAATCTGACGTCATATTGACGTCCGGTGCCTGCTGGAACTGATCCCAGAGATGAAGCTAACCGCTAGTTTCTTTTCGCTAGGCTGAGTCACCTTTACCCATAAAGATCAGCAAAGGATTCTGAGTGCCTTGTTTTGTAACAGATGGCGAACCGACAGCTAGACACGGAAAAACCAGAGCCTCCTGTCCCTGTGGATATTGGCATAGGAAGCCGTAGAGCTCAGTAACAGCGCTGAGTTAGCCAGCAGCCAGGTACGCTGTAGACAAACAGGGAATCAAAGCCAAGTCTCCCGTCTCGGCTACTGCAGAGCTCAGAAGATAACTAGCGGAAAACAACAGCAAAGTCGTTTTCTGTGGAGAATTCTCACATTACACCAGCGAGGATATCAGTTTGCACAAAGTCACACGGAAGCACCGAGAACAGCCTGAAAGTAACAAAGCTGTCAGCGACTCTAAACATTCAAATAGTGTCCACCAACATGATATAGTTGCCATAGAAACTGTGCTGACTTTAGCCACCATTGTCATTGACAGAAAAAATGATATTGATTGAAGGATTCTTTGATTAATGTTGTTCTGTATGAAAGCTCTAAAAGCACAAACCAAATTATTCTTAACAACTACTATTCATTTTGTATTTAATCATTTATAAGTGATATATAATTGTTAAGGAAGGCTGGAAGTGAAAAACGGCTTATATTCAGGTGTGCATGTTTTCAATTACAGGTAAAATGGGCCAAAAAATCATTTTAACCAGGGCTGTAAGACCTTGAGAAGACACCTAAAAATGAAACTTCCTCCACCCCAGTAACACCAATGCAATTTATTTTCCTTCAATAATATTTTTTCTTTTTAATTTTGTATTTGGAGATGATTTGATGGTATTTTTTTTATATTTATGGAATAATTATGGTCTATTTTTGCCATTGAAAATTATACAAAAAATGTGTTTTTAAATTATTGCAGTATTTCAGGTTAAAATAGAGACTAGGCCTTCAAATTATCTTTTTGAAGTCAGATTAGCCCCTCTTTTGGAATTATTTAAGAAATCATGCAACCATGGGTGTAACCACTAGAGGTCTCTATGGAGAGAATTCACTAGGGCTGTTTTGAACACATTTAATGATTTTTTTTTTTTTTGAAGGATTTTAATATATATTTAAACAAATCTCGAAGACTATTTATTATAAAGTTTTAGATTTTTTTTTTTTTGTGAGAAATATATATTTTTTTTCTGTGAATTTGTGTTTTTGCAGATTTCCCATTCATTTCCTATGGTGGTCATTTTTGACCGTAGAGCACAAGTGGGAGTATTTTTTTACGACCAATTAGCATGCTCGAATCATGACCCCAATTTCTTTGTGTGTTCACATACCTAATGCTAGAAAAGTCACCAAGTTTCATATCAAACTGATGAAGCTGTGATTTTTAAAAATTCCAAATGTGGTTCATAGGTTCAGTTTTTCATAGGTGTGTGTGGATGTGTGTGTATAAGTGTGTCACCCCTTTACTGCTGTGTACTTTTCTCAGCATCGTGGCCGATTTGTAGATTGTACACACAAATATTCAGTGAATTTTTGTGTTTTTGCCGATTTCCCATTCATTTCCTACGGTCGAAGACAATGAACGCTACTTTTTTTTTCACAACCAATTAGCATGCTTGAATCATGACCCCATTTTTTGGGTGTGTTTACATACCTAATGCTAGAAAAGTCACCAAGTTTCATATCATTCCGATGAAGCTGTGATTTTTAACATTTCAAAACAAAACAAATTTCCGGTCAGAAATGACTGAAGAGCACCAGAAAGGGAGATGAGGCTCTGATTGGTTTATTGCACATTACGCCCAAAACACACCCATGACTCATTAAGAGACGAGGGACGACCCTTTTAGACAGTGCAACCTTTTTTCCCGTCGTTAAACTAGCAAAAGTGGATTCGGACCATGCGCTCAGATCGCTAAAATAGGGCCCTGAGTCACCAGTGCCACCATTTTCCAGAACTGCAACCTACCTGGAGTCTCCAGACGTACAAGATATCAGGTCCTCCAAGGCTTTGCTATGGTAAATAATCCTGAAATATGACCCGCGCTTAATAAGAATCACAAGCTGAAGTGTTGTGAAATACATGAATAAGCCACATTATTGTATGGCTTCCATAATTAACAGTAAAAAATGGACTAAAATGTGTGTTGGGAGTTGCCCAGGGACTGATGTTTCGTGAAGCTTTGAGAGGCTGGTGAGTTTTATAATGTGGATTTTTTTAACTTTTTGGATTGAACACTTTTTTTCTGAACGTGGTGAATCGTGTTGGTTTGGTTTAAGGTTTAGTACTCTTTCCTGAAGAATATTTTGACAACTCTTCAGGGAAAACGAACACCTCTGGAAGCTGCTGCGTTCTGTTGCAGTGAAGTCTTCATAACCGAGACTTCCTGTGCTCACCTACACCTTCTCTCAGCCATTTCTGCGCTTTCAGCCATGCATGTCCTCTTCTGATGTCATCTTATGTAATTTCTTACATAACAAATCCTCCGCCTCTCCCCCATCTCTCAATCCCATTTCTGACAGTGTAATTCTGCTCCTGCTGCCTCCGATTTGGATGTAATTGTTTCAATCGCAATGTATGAATAATTTATTCTCCAGAAAATTATGAATTCATCAGGGAGAACTTTGATTTCCCCACTCCGACCACCTCTCTCTCTATCTCTGTCTCTCGTCCGGTCTCCTTCTCCGAACACCTGCCCTTCCTTTCCCATCGTTTTACGCCAGCGGACACATCTGACACTGATATGCATGACTGCAGGTGGCATTTCAGTTCAGGTACATGGGGAGGAAGTTCCAGATGTTTAGTGGTCATTTGTCAAAAAGTAGACATGACTCACATGACTGACTCCTAGTTAAAGAGATAGTTCACCCAAAAATGAAAATGCTGGCATCGTTTACTCGTGTCATTCCAAACCTGAATGTCTTTCATTCTTCTGTGAGACACAAAGATGACGTTACGAAGAATATCCGAAAGACATAAGAAAAAATCACTCACTGCTCTTGACTGAAAAACTAAAACAGTAGCTTTAATAAGAATCAATGTATATTTTATAGTGAAGTCTATGTATTGTTTTATTTTTACATTTGTTCATTTAATGTCATACTTAAATGCCGCTGTACTGCTCTGAGCTGCCAGTGTAAACCTTTATATACATTTGTTGTATATTATACAATACTCTAGGAATGTGTACAAGGTTGTTTTTTTTAAAGTAAGGTTTTAAGTTTAAGTAAGGTTTTTAAATTCTTTTAAAGCTACACTGTGTAACTTTTTTAGTTTATTCTTAGCTAAAAACACAAAAATATAAGTGCTCATTAATGTATATTTACTTCTTTCAAGTAATAAAGTATTCTCGTAAGTTTATAATATGCCATTGAAAATACATACGGGTAAGGGGTTCGAATGGGGGTCGCCATGTTTCCCCTCCATCTTGAAAGTACATTAGCCAAAGAGGGACATACCCGTAAATTCAAGCTTCGCCTTTCGCGTTTTAACACTCGATGGCACCGTGTCGATATAGCCTACAATGTAACCTTTGCCTTACGCTAGTGATGTCGTACAATATACAGAATAACGATAGCACTGATAAAAGTTACTTCACTAAGATTAGCTTGCATTCGTCTGGGAACCTGATAGCTGATGTTAGCAATGAAATGGTAAATTACAAAAACGTAAAACTATTATTCATTTTACATAGATGTCATAACCTACATGTTAACAGACAAATTAAATAACTGCAAATTATAATAGTTTTCTAAAGTAACCTCATCACTTGAAGGACGAGGTCGAACTGGAAGCCGTGTTAATCTTGGACTAAATCGGCCACCGTAGGAGTTAAAACGAAATCAGAATTGGGAGGAACAGAAACTAATATTTACTGGATGGTCATATACCTTTTCACCACTAGATGGGGGGGAAATATCACACAGTGTAGCTTTAAGTAAAATAAAGAAAGAGTATTGAAAAAAAATAGTCTTTTTTTCTCCTTAACCTCTTGCTGTTCCTGTCGCCTAAGAATAGAATAGCAAAAAACACTTGTGACAAGCCATCAGAACCGAACCGAACCGAAAACCGTGGTTAAAAACCGAGGTGTATTTGAACCATGGACTAACTGTATTGTTGCATCCCTATTAACAACACACCCTAAAATCAACAACGTCTAATGATGTTACAATGTGACGTTGCATGGACGTTCCCATTGTGCGTTAAGGAGACGTTGGGTTTTGGTCTCTACACCTCACGACTAAATGTCAGTATCTGACGTCATTACGACGTTGGCTTGAGACGTTGGCTCAACGTTGTGTTTTGGTTACTTTACAACACAACCTAAAAACAACTAAATATCAACGTCAGCTGACGTCGGTTTTGGACGTCAAGTTAACGTTGGCATTAGACGTTGAGCTGACATTGAATTTTGGTCACCTGATATCGCAACCAAATATCAACGTCTTATGACGCCGTGTGCCTGCTGGGTTGAATAATAATGGAGGCTAAAGGCCAATTTATACTTCTGCGTCGAGTGCACGCAGAGGGTACGGCGTACCCTACGCATAGACGCGTTGGTTACGCCGTACCCTGACGCGCACCTCTCCAAAAATGTAACAACGCGTCAATTCTACGCGGACCGCAAGCGCTGTGATTGGTCTGCCAGAACCCTTCCCTCAGGTCAATAAATAAATAAAAAATCTGCGATAGGAGTGTGTGTGTGTGTGTGTCCAGAAATTGGATGATAGTTCCTTACGTCTGCTATAACACAATATTTTGCAGTCCAGCGATTCTTTATGGTAGTAAATAAATACATAGATCCGCTGAGTATAGTTTATTTATTTTCTCATTAAAACCAAAGATGTTAATCAGTAATTGTATATCAAGAACAGGGACACATTAGGGTATATTTCGTGAATGAAGTCTCCGCAACAGCAATCGATTGCTCGAGCCACCGCTGCTCTAAACAGCGGCCACAAGCTCCGCATGATTTCACAAACACATTCCAGCGCCAGATCGCCTTATTTAACTTTACTAATCAACTAGAGATGCTTAATTTGCTTTAGATACAACAAATCAAGCTGCAAGAAAAGCCGCTCTCTCACTGCTGCTGATATTCCGACATGAATGTACAGATGCTACACAACAAGCTGCTTCTTCTTCGGCTGTTCTCTTGATTACACCAACATGCCCGAGGACACTGCCTACTAGCGTCTGCATGTGTAACTGCACATTGACGCAGACAACAGCGCAGAAGTATAAATGCTCACGACGGCGTCGGCTACGCGCGTAGCCTACGGCGTACACTCGACGCAGAAGTATAAATTGGCCTTAAGGCTGTAACGCATCTCCATCAAAGAGGAAGGTGTTTTTTGCCGTCTCTAAAAGGACCAAAAAGCAACATAACAACAGTCCATTTGATTTGTGCACTGAATAGCAAGTCATATGATAGCTCTGTGTGAAGAAAATACCCTCCTTTTAAGTCATTTTTTTCATTTATAATCTAAAACAGAGCTCATTTGGTGTTTAGCGGAAGAAAGAACAACATCAGGGTACATAAAAGATTATACGACTTTCATTTCTGCGTGAAATATTACTTTAAAGTAGGCAAGGAATGCGTTTGAACACAGGGCTCTCAAGTCTCACGCATTGGGCGTGAGACACACGCATTTCAACCCGTTCACACGCTCACACGCCACACCTTGTATTTCTCACGCAGAGAAATTTCCAGGATAATGCCCACCAAGTTGCGCCGCTATTAAGAGGAATCAAGTGAGTTCCAAATTGAGTTCAGAAGGCCCTGCCACGCACCAGCCAATCAAATAAAAAATATAACTACCGAACAGCCAATCAGAAAATAGCATTGCTGTATCCGGGTAAGATTTAGATATTCCCGCAACAACAACGTTTACATTCTGCCACCTACTGGTGGTTTAATTTAATGTTTTCTTTCCAATATTTCTTATTTGTATATTCAAAAATATTTAAAACAATCTCATAACATTTTTCAGTGTAAATTATTTAATTTGATTGGCAACAGCCCTAAAGTGTCTTATTCTAATGTAATTTATAAATCAAATTTAAGAATATAAAATGAAAGCTGAAGCATAGCCTATATTTAATAATATTATGGGAAAATGCCCTTCATAAAAGGTAAAAATATCCAAAATATGCAGATTTAAATATGTCAAAGCTGATTGAACTGGTGAGACTATTGCTTCAGAATAGATTATATTAACAACACCAGTAAATTCTGGAAAAACAAATATTCCAAATTATTATGGATTATTAATTTGCCTCTTCCCTGACATCTTTGAAATAGAGAAATGCAAGAATTAATACTATGCACACACACGCGCGCGCACACACACACACACACAAAATATTATTATTTATTTATACTAATTTTTCAGATCAGAACCTCGTCCCCACCCAAACCCCTGCTGCCGTCACCAAAATCTCACTCTGAACTCAGTTCAAAACTTGAGAGCCCTGTGAACATTATAAGTCTGATAAATATGAAAAGTAAGAGCATAAACACTGGTATATGAGCAATGGCCGTATGACGTTATGCAAGCAGCACTAATACACTAGCATTGCAAAAACACTCAACCAATAGCAATGCTGTTTTAAAGGGATAGTTCATCCAAACTAGATTTCTGGCACGTTTGAGCTTCAGCAAGAACCAATGAGGTTCATTCTCGTGTTACGCGTCACTTTTGAGCTTCAGCAAGAACCAATGAGGTTCATTCTCGTGTTACGCATCACGTTTGAGCTTCAGCAAGAACCAATGAGGTTCATTCTCGTGTTACGCATCACGTTTGAGCTTCAGCAAGAACCAATGAGGTTCATTCTCGTGTTCAAAGTGTTAATTGCGTAGCTCTCAATGGAGGGATAGACAGCCCTCAGATCTTCATTTGTGTTTTCCGAAGATTTTTTTGTTGCTGTTGTTATAATTATTGACAGAATTTTCATTTTTGGGTGAACTAACCCTTTAAGTTATGTCGAATAATAATAGTGGCCAAGGCTGTAAAACATCTCGTGAACTGTTGGATTTGTCAGTCTCAATCCCTGTATATCATTGCAGTGCTCGAGGGTTGTGTGTCGGGATGTGGCACCAGGCTCTGGGCGTAGAGAAGCAGCTTTTAGCTCCCGAAACACAGTGAGAAGTTCCAGCAGAGGTTCTCTGGGGTATCGCACTCACCTCTAATGCAGGTTGATGTACACATGCAGAATCTTCAGCAGAGCCACTTGAGCTTTGGGCAAAAGAACGGTTTGATTTATGACCGGTCGCGAGTGCTGTCAAGTCAGATGTGCTGCAGCGTTGGCAACGGCGCACTAACTTAACTGATTACGGCTCTTAGTAGACGCCTGGCCCTGGGCGAATCCCTGCTGAAGTGAGGAGGTGGATGGGTGTGTGTTCTTGAGTAGGTGGATTTTGAGCGTTTTATGATGTAACCTTGTATTTGAACGTCTCAGAATACAACTCCAAGAAAGTGTCCGTAGGAGGAAAATGTATCCTGAGGGGTAATGTTCCAGAAACTAGCATTGTCCATTCGCCCAACTGTGAAATACATTTTGAAATAAGTTTAATTAGAGTTGCAAATTATGCAGACATAGCCTCGGATGTGCATCATTGGGTTTTACAGCGATTCTGCTGTTTACAACTAGACAATGGGCCCGTTTTACATCTTTACATTTCTTACCATGTCCCATATGTGGCCTTACAAAGAGTTGGGAAAATGAGGAAGGAGCAGGACATTGCTTTTCTAGATGTCATTACTAAAATCTTAAACATACTTTTTTTCAGTCTAATGACTTTTATAAAGTTGTACAAAGGCTAAGGCTTTTCCGACGACAGCTTTTCGTTAAAATCCTTCCTTTTTTAGGACAAAAGTAGCTCCTGAATTTTTTAAGATATCATCAAAGCTACTGAAATCTTTTATAAGGAAGTGTTGGCATTGTAAATGATGTAAATGCACAATTCAATAGAGTGTTTTAGTTCTGTGAAAAGACCCACATTTAAGTTTTGTTTCATTAATAATCTACATGAGAGCTTCTCATTTCGTGTTTAACTGAAGAAAACGGTGTTGGAAGAACATGACAGTATATAAATGCTTTGCTTTGAAGCAGTCAAAGGACACGTTTGAACATTATGGCCTGGTTTCACAGACAGGGTTTAGATTAAGCCAGGATTAGGCCTTAGTTCAATTCGGACATTTAAGTAGCTTTTATAAACGTGCCTTAGAAGAAGAAGAAGAAATCTTACCGGTGAGTCAAAACAATGGCACTGACATATTTTAAGATACACTATATTGCCAAAACTATTTCAGAGTTCAGGTGTTCAATCCCTTCATGGCCACAGGTGTGTAACTCAAGCTCTAGACCTGCAGACGCTTCTACACACATCAGTGAGAGAATGGACCGCTCTCAGGAGCTCAGAGAACTCAAGCTCTAGACCTGCAGACGCTTCTACACACATCAGTGAGAGAATGGGCCGCTCTCAGGAGCTCAGAGAACTCAAGCTCTAGACCTGCAGACGCTTCTACACACATCAGTGAGAGAATGGACCGCTCTCAGGAGCTCAGAGAACTCAAGCTCTAGACCTGCAGACGCTTCTACACACATCAGTGAGAGAATGGGCCGCTCTCAGGAGCTCAGAGAACTCAAGCGTGGGGCCGTGATCGCTGGACACCTGTGCAATAAGTCCAATCGGGACATTTCCTCACTGCTAAATATTCCACGCTCAACTGTTAGTGGGATTATAACAAAGTGGAAGTGATTGGGAACAACAGCAACTCAGCCACAGAGCGGGGTCAGCGCATGCTGAGGGTCACAGAAGTCGCCAACTTTCTGCAGAGGCAAGAGCTCCAGACCTCCAAACTTCTGTGGCCTTCAGATGAGCTCAAGAACAGTGTGTAGAGCTTCATGGAATGGGTTTCCATGGCGAGCAGCTCATCCAAGCCTTACATCACCAAGTGCAATGCAAAGCGTGGGATGCAGTGGGGTAAAGCGCGCCGCCACTGGACTCTAGAGCAGTTGAGACGTGTTCTCTGAGTGACCAATCACGCTTCTCTGTCTGACAATCCCATAGACGAGTCTGGGTTTGGCAGTTTCCAGGAGAACGGGACTTGCCTGACTGCATTGTGCCAAGTGTAAAGTTTGGTGGAGGTGGATTATGGGGTGGAACTTCACCCATTAGTTCCAGTGAAAGGAACTCTTAATGCGAGACATTTTGGACAATTTCATGCTCCCATCTTTGTGGGAACAGTTTGGGGACGGCCCCTTCCTGTCCCAGCATGACTGCGCTCCAGTGCTCAAAGCATCGCTCCATAAAGACACGGATGAGCGAGTTTGGTGTGGAGGAACTGGACTGGCCTGCACAGAGTCCTGACCTCAACCCGATAGAACACCTTTGGGATGAATTAGAGCGGAGACTGAGAGCCAGGCCTTCTCGTCCAACATCATAGATGCGCTTCTAGAAGATTTCCCATAAACACACTCCTAAACCTCCAGAAGAGCTGAAGCTGTTAGACCCAACTCCATATTAAACCCTGCGGATTAAGAATGGGATGGCATTAAAGCTCATGTGTGTGTGAAGGCAGGCACTTTTTAGTCTGGGACTAGCCTGGGTGCAAGTCTGATGAGTAGTTTAGGTTGCACTAAAAATGTTTTAGCAATAGCCGTTGGCTATGATTGTAAATCATACTTTTAAATGCACAATTCAACTGCATGTTTTAGTGATGTGCATCAGTGCAAGAAAGCAAAGTATGAGTGATAGTGTGACACAACCGAACTGAAGGGCAGAGTGACATATCCCACTCTAATCCATTACTCCAGCCATGCGGCCCTCCGATGATATGAAGGTCAGCGTGTATTATAAAATCCCCCATCAGTAAAATGGATGCTTCACATCTCAGTGTGGCCTGGCCTCAGTGCAGGGAAAAGCACCGTGGGTCTGTGCTGTGTTACGCTCCTCAGTGCAGTCTATTTCAGTAAACATCTTTTTTTCCAATAGTGGTGGCAAACATTCAGTGTTTCTAAGGCTTTAGGTGGAATAAGACATTCACATCAGGTACAGCAGAGCTGAAGCTTTAGCCCGGGGTGAAGGAAACAACAGCATGGCATATGAAAATGTGAGGTGGAGAGCAAATCTTCCTGCAGCATTAATGCTAAACATTTCCAAAGAGCAATATAGCTCAACGGCCTTATGTGAAATACAATTCTATATGTGGTTCCTTATTGAGGATTTGGCAACCTGGGGGTCACGATAAGGTCAGATCAAATCGGAAAAGTGTGCGAAATACCATCCAGTCGGAACTTTATAGTTTTATTCAGCAAGGATTAATTAATATAATTAAGTGACTGTAATTAAATGTAAATTTCTGTTTTCAAATGCTTTTGACGTTTCCATTCATCAAAGAATCGGTTTTCCAAAAATATTACACTCTTAAAAAATGCTGGGTTAAAAATAACCTAAGCTGGGTTGAAAGTGGACTAACCCAGCAATTGGGTTGTTTTAAGCCAGCGATTGGGTTTTTTAACCCAGCGTTTGGGTTGTTTTAACCCTGCGATTTGGTTGTTTTAACCCAGCGATTGGGTTGTTTTAAGCCAGCGATTGGGTTGTTTTAACCCAGCTATTGCGTTGTTTTAACCCAGCGATTGGGTTGTTTTAACCCAGCTATTGCGTTGTTTTAACCCTGCGATTGGGTTGTTTTAACCCAGCGATTGGGTTGTTTTAACCCAGCGATTGGATTGTTTTAACCCAGCTATTGCGTTGTTTTAACCGAGCAATTGCGTTGTTTTAACCCAGCGATTGGGTTGTTTTAACCCAGCGATTGGGTTGTTTTAACCCAGCGATTGGATTGTTTTAACCCAGCTATTGCGTTGTTTTAACCCAGCGATTGGGTTGTTTTAACCCAGCTATTGCGTTGTTTTAACCCAGCGATTGGGTTGTTTTAACCCAGCGATTGGGTTGTTTTAACCCAGCGATTGGATTGTTTTAACCCAGCTATTGCGTTGTTTTAACCCAGCGATTGGGTTGTTTTAACCCAGCGATTGGGTTGTTTTAACCCAGCGATTGGGTTGTTTTAACCCAGTGATTGGGTTGTTTTAACCCAGTGATTGGGTTGTTTTAACCCTGCGATTGGGTTGTTTTAACCCAGCGATTGGGTTACCCTGCAGTCAGTTTGGGCTGTTTCCACTAGATTAGGGAAAATACTGGAGAAATAATTGAGTCTGGATTATGTATGCAAGATTTATTCAAATGGATCTGAATGAAGGAATATGACCTTTTTTATGTAATTTCCTCCTGGTTGTGTGTGTGAGACTTACCCACCCCACACTATTAAACTGTAGTGTATATAACAGGACATGTTCATACACTCGGTTTGCACTATTTGTAATGGTCTATGTGTAACCTATTTGGTTGCATGCCACGTTTTGCGCTAGTGTATCGTGCCAAAGAGGTAAAAGTAGTTCAACTTTTAAAGACACGTCCTGAGACACGGCGTTCTGTTCTGATGCGCTGCAGTCCGTCTGGCTGTTTTCAAATGCAGGCTGTGTCCCGTGTGACCGGAGCCTTTAATTAAAAAAACATGGATAAATACGGTAGAGCTCCTGTCAGAGAGAAAGGTCTTCCTGGCATTCAGTCAACCGGCGGAGATCGAAAACAAAAGCACGCAACAGATTGAAAGAGTGCAATGAGGTTTGTAATGAAACGAAATCACTCCTTCCTGAAGATTTGGGCTTCCCTGTAAATCCAGGATGATGTGGCAGTTCTGCACTGGAGCAACTGCATGATCCTCTTCATTGTCGTATTCCAGTAATGAATGTTATGACCCGTATCCTACAGTGGCATAATGTGAAAAGGTTTCCAGCCAGACCTTAAGAAAGTGACAGTCTCCTCATGAAATCATACAGATAGGCAAACTGATATAACAAGCTTCCAGGTGTCCTAAGGGTCATGCTGTGCTTCATTGTCAGTGTGAGCGCATGTGCTCCGGGCCCTCAGACTGCCTCAGGCTTCAGACCTCAGACCACACCACCATCTGAAGAGTGCTATGACTACTAAAGTGATCATGTGTTTGAGCTGATTATTGTAAGTTAGTTATCACATCATATTTTATTTATTTTATTTTATTTTATTTTTTAATTATTATTATTTTATTTTTTTATAAATTTATTTTATTAATGTATTTATTTTTATTGCACTTAATTGCATTTTATTTATTTATTCATTTATTTTTTATTATTATTTTATTTTGTTTTATTATTTATTTTATTAATGTATTTATTTGTATTGCATTTAATTGCATTTTATTAATTTTATTTTTTTATTTAATTTTATTATTATTTTTATTTTTTGTTTTTTTTTGTTTTATTATTTAATTTTATTAATTAATTTATTTTTATTGCATTTAATTGCATTTTATTTATTTTATTTTATTTATTTTATTATTTTATTTTATTTTTTTTATTTTTTTTTATTTTTTTTTATTTTTTTATTATTTACTTTTTTATTGTATTTAATTGCATTTTATTTTATTTTTTTATTTTATTCATTTTTTAATTTATTATTTTATTTTATTTTGTTTCATTAATTTATTTATTTTTATTGCATTTAATTGCATTTTATTAATTTTATTTTATTATTTTATTTTATTATTTTATTTTATTAATTTATTTATTTTAATTGCATTTTATTTTTTTTATTTTTTTATTTATTTTATTTATTTTTTTATTGCATTTAGTTGCATTTTATTTATTTTATTTTATTAATTTCATTTTATTTTATTTTGTTATATAAATTTATTTTATTAATATATTTATTTTTATTGCATTTAATTGCATTTTATTAATTAAAAAATTAATTATTATTATTATTATTAATTTTTTTTTATTGCATTTAATCGCCTTTTATTTCATTTTATTGTATTTCATTGCCTCTTATAAGAGGTTAGCATGTTGCTATGCAGTTGACATCACTAACTTTAGGTATGACACACAGCTTGCTGAAAAGCGGATCAGTCTGTTTTGTGAAATATTCATTCCAGAAGTGTGGATTGACCCAGCCTCCTGCAGCTCCTCATAAATGAACCCGGCTGGAAATGTCAACCCTCGCAGGAACTGGGCCCTCCTGAGGTCCAGGGATGCTCTGATATCACAGCAGAGCCACTGCAGGTCATCAGCAGACGCTCTCCTTCCTCAATCTGCATTGTAGCCGGAAGCCGAGACGTGACAAACCCCCTCAGGCTCAGCTCGTCCTCGCGGTGATGAAACAGTTGTCTCTTGTCTCTCCGAAACGCCGCTCTGACAGAGGCAAAGCCTAATCTGAGTCTTAAGGAAACTGTCAATTTAACTGCGGCCCCCTGCCAATTATCCCCCGCTGTTCTCCTTTGATATATCCCGGTGTGTGGCCCTGTCCCGCTCCACTATCTCTGCTGTGTCAGCCGCGGTTTGAACTCCGCGGAGAGCGCACCGCTCGGCTGTCCAAGCAAATTATTAATTGAAAGCGATCCGGCATCTTGTCACTCTCGACTCCCCTTCCTTCTGTTCATGTCTGAGGCTGTGATGCAGACGCTCGGTGTTGTCTGGCGCCCGTACCGGAGCATCGACCCGCGTCTGAAGTACCGGTGTTCACGGACCAGATAGCGCTTTTAAGGTCACTGGCTGGAATAATGAAATGCTGTTTAATTGAGAGGGATGCATTAATATCAACTCTTCAAGGCATATTTACAACCCGAGACTTTTACATTTGCACATTCTGAGTCTTAATTCTCCAGACTTCCCCGGATAATTGACTTTCTGCGCACGTACACGCATTTCAATTAATCTTTGGCCTTCCATCTTTTGGAATAATTTCTTTTGTCGGGGCTTATTTGGGGGCTATTGTTGTAACGGCTTTGTTTTGCGTTTATCAGCTGCTCTTTTTAGCAGAAAAACTTCAGTGATTATGAAAATAATAGTGTATCATTTCTCAGCTTCTACTGCAATTAATGCTCTATCGCCACATGAAACCCCGCATGAAAACACATTCATCTTCGCATAATTTGTATTTATCGAGACGTTTTCTAATGAGCTACATCAGCAGTGTTTGGGTCTGTTATAATGGTTTCAATTAATATTCCTCAGAGAGTTTCGGGGGAAATAAGGTCAAAGGAGGTCATTTGTGTCAGTGGAACGAGTTTGGGAATAAACGCAAGCTGAGCGCCTGTGAATGGGATTCAAAAGTTGGAATTATTCCACAAGGACAGGCGCAGAAACTGAGGAATTGAGAAGAAGTTCAACAGAAGTGAAATCGTCTTTTTGAGCAGAAATAAGCCGAGAGGAGCGTAAAGAGAGACACATGATACACTCCCGTTCCAAAGCAGGATTTATTTGATTTGATTTCAAATTAATATTTGAAATACTTTAACAGCACATTTCATTGATCAGAAGTGTTAGGAAAGATTTATTATGCTACAAAAAAAACATTTTTATTTCTATTAAATATTGCTGTTTTGCATTTTCTGTTCATCAAAGAATCACACTGATAACAGTCATACGTGTGTGTGTGTTTGTGTTAGAGAGAGAGAGTGTGAGTGTGTGTGTGTGTGTGTTTATGTCAGAGAGTGTGAGTGTGTGTGTTTATGTCAGAGAGTGAGTCTGTGTGTGTGTGTGTGTGTTTATGTCAGAGAGTGTGAGTGTGTGTGTGTGTGTGTGTGTGTGTGTTTATGTCAGAGAGTGTGAGTGTGTGTGTGTGTGTGTGTGTGTTTATGTCAGAGAGTGTGAGTGTGTGTGTGTGTGTGTGTGTGTGTTTATGTCAGAGAGTGTGAGTGTGTGTGTGTGTGTTTATGTCAGAGAGTGAGTCTGTGTGTGTGTGTGTGTGTGTGTTTATGTCAGAGAGTGAGTCTGTGTGTGTGTGTGTGTGTTTATGTCAGAGAGTGTGAGTGTGTGTGTGTGTGTGTGTGTGTGTGTGTTTATGTCAGAGAGTGTGAGTGTGTGTGTGTGTGTTTATGTCAGAGAGTGAGTCTGTGTGTGTGTGTGTGTGTGTTTATGTCAGAGAGTGTGAGTGTGTGTGTGTGTGTGTGTGTGTGTGTGTGTGTTTATGTCAGAGAGTGTGAGTGTGTGTGTGTGTGTGTGTGTGTGTGTGTGTGTGTTTATGTCAGAGAGTGTGAGTCTTTGTGTGTGTGTGTGTGTGTGTGTGTTTATGTCAGAGAGTGTGAGTGTGAGTGTGTGTGTGTGTGTGTGTGTGTGTGTGTGTGTGTTTATGTCAGAGAGTGTGAGTGTGTGAGTGTGTGTGTGTGTGTGTGAGAGAGAGAAAGCGTGTGTGAGAGTGTGTGTGTGAGTGTGTGTATCTACGTCAGAGAGAGAGAGAGTGCGTGAGAGTGTGTGAGAGAGTGTGTGTGTGTGTGTATGTGTGAAAGAGCGTGTGTGTTTGCGTGCGTGTGTGCCTGCGTGCGTGTGAGTGTGTTTGTGTGTGTGTGTGCGTTTGCGTGCCTGCGCGTGTGTGTGCGTGCTTGCGTGCGTGCGTGTGTGTGTGCGTGTATGTGCGTGCGTGTGTGTGCGTGCGTGTGTTTGTGTGTGTGTGCGCTTGCGTGCCTGCGCATGTGTGTGCGTGCTTGCGTGCGTGTATGTGCGTGCGTGTGTGTGTGCGTGCGTGCTTGCGTGCGTGTATGTGCGTGCGTGTGTGTGCGTGCGTGTGAGTGTGTTTGTGTGTGTGTGCGTTTGCGTGCCTGCGCGTGTGTGTGCGTGCTTGCGTGCGTGTATGTGCGTGCGTGTGTGTGCGTGTGTGTGCGTGCGTGTGTGTGTGTGTGTGTGTGTGTGCCTGCGTGTGTGTGCTTGCGTGTGTGAGTGTGTGTGCCTGCGCGTGTGTGCGTGCTTGTGTGTGTGTGTGTGCGTGCTTGTGTGTGTGTGTGTGCGTGTGTATGTATGTATGTATGTGTGTGAGTGTGTGAGTGTGTATGTATGTATGTGCGTGTGTGTGTGCGTGTATGTGCGTGCGTGTGTGTGTGTGTGCGTGCTTGCGTGCGTGTATGTGCGTGCGTGTGTGTGCGTGCGTGTGAGTGTGTTTGTGTGTGTGTGCGTTTGCGTGCCTGCGCGTGTGTGTGCGTGCGTGCTTGCGTGCGTGTATGTGCGTGCGTGTGTGTGCGTGCGTGTGAGTGTGTTTGTGTGTGTGTGCGTTTGCGTGCCTGCGCGTGTGTGTGCGTGCTTGCGTGCGTGTATGTGCGTGCGTGTGTGTGCGTGTGTGTGCGTGTGTGAGTGTGTGTGTGTGTGTGTGTGTGTGCCTGCGTGTGTGTGCTTGCGTGTGTGAGTGTGTGTGCCTGCGCGTGTGTGCGTGCTTGTGTGTGTGTGTGTGCGTGCTTGTGTGTGTGTGTGTGCGTGTGTATGTATGTATGTATGTGTGTGAGTGTGTGAGTGTGTATGTATGTATGTGCGTGTGTGTGTGCGTGCGTACGTGTGTATATATGTATGTGCGTGCGTGTGTGTGCGTGTGTGCGTGCTTGTGTGTGTGCGTGCGTGAGTGTGTGAGTCTGTATGTATGTATGTGCGTGTGTGTGTGCGTGCGTGTGTATGTATGTATGTGCGTGCGTGTTTGTGCGTGCTTGTGTGTGTGTGCGTGCGTGTGTGAGTGTGTGTGTGTGTGAAAGACCGTGTGTGTATGTGCGTGCGTGTTTGTGCGTGCTTGTGTGTGTGTGCGTGCGTGTGTGAGTGTGTGTGTGTGTGAAAGATCGTGTGTGTATGTGCGTGCGTGTGTGTGCGTGTGAGTGTACGTGTGAAAGAGCGTGTGTTTGCGTGCCTGTGCGTGCGTGCGTGCGTATGTGCGTGTGTGTGAGCGTGTGTGTGTGAGTGTGTGTGTGCGCGTGTCTGCGCGTTTGCGTGTGTGTGTGCACGCGTACACTAGGGTTCCACTAGAGGCTATAATAACATAGATCTAGTGGTTGTTGGTGGTGGATGTTGGCAACAGGGCCTTTGTTGGTCAAAATCTGATTTCTGTAAGCATGTTTAAAACCACTGCGAGGTCTTGAGGTGCTCATAATGTCCTCGGCTCGACTCGGCTCGTAATTCTTCTCATAAATGTGAGCCTGATCATATGATCAACGATTCCACTCTATTTCTCCTGAGAGAGTGAAACACCTGCTCGTACGACACACATTTATGCCACAGTTATAATAATTACTATAGTAGGACATGTGTGTAGGACACTGACAAATAAAGCCCGTTGTCATCTGTTGCCTGCACTGGTGTGTGTGTGTGTGTGTGTTGATGTCTAAGTCAGGCTTTGCTGTATCTGTGTTGAGAGTCAGGTGTCTGAGCAGATATGTCTGTCCAGAAGGAAGTGTCACACACGCTGGCAGACTCGATGTACACTTGTGTTGACCTTTCGGTGGATGGGATCTGCACGCTGGAGAGAGAGCCAGGTGTGTGTGACAGATCCAGGAACTGCTGAGGTTAATTCATCTGATTCTCCTGCGTCAAGAGCCTCTCATAACACACCGGACGGCATCTGTGGCCAAAGGAAAGATTGGCTCAGGAACGGCCGTGGTTAGCGAAGTCTCTCTGACTGTGGGAGGGGTCATTATGATTGACAGGTAAAGCGGCCAATCACGGTTTGTTGTGTACAAACAGTGAATAGCCTGACAGAACATGCTCTTCACCTACACGAGTCTGCACTGTCTCAGATCAGAGATGCACTGAATGAGCTGAACTTTGAGCTTTTCCATGAGACATTTATCAGCGCTAATGATTTGCATGTGTGTCACTGATATGAATATTATCAATTCATTAAAGGGAAAGGTTAATTAACCAAAAGTTGCACTGTTGGCACAATGATATGTCAGAGATGGCATATTGTTTTAATATTCCATTAAACTCCCGTAGTCTTTATTTATTTATTTATTTATTTATTTATTTACCTAAACACATTGCATGATTTTGCCATAATTAAAAACATCATGATGTTGATTATACATTTAATTTAAATAAAAATAAAGTTATTTTTCAAACTGTCCCAGTTATGTGGCTTACACTAATTGCACTTAATTTGGCTTGCACTGTTGTCGAAATTATATGTCAGATATTACATACTATTTTAATAATATGGCACTGACCAATTTTTTTTATTATTTATTTATTTATTTATTTATTTATTTATTTATTTATTTATTTATTTATTTATTTATTTATTTATTTATTTATTTATTGTCTGTTGTTTTTAATGTTTATGTTGTGTATTTATTTGTTTAATTTGATTTTTTTTTTTTTTTTTTTTAAATGTGTTTGTTTGTTTTAATTAATTAATTATTTTATATTATTTTATATTATAATTTGTTCATGTTGTGTATTCATTTGTTTGTTTGTTTATTTATATTTATTTATTATATAAAGGTGCCATAATTAAAAAGATCCTGATGATGTTGATCAAACATTTATTTGAATTAAAAATAAAGTCAATCATTTTTCAAAACGGCCCAAGCAAATATTGCAACAAAAAAAAAATCCCTGTTTGCTAATACTTAAAAATAAATAAATAAATAAGCAATATTATGTTTTTGCAAAAAATGCAACAAAAAAAAAACATTTTCATGATAAAAAAAATTATATTTTTTTATGATAATATGGAGTTTCCAAGAAAACAGCTGAGATACATTACTGATTCCATCACTTGTGGGTGGAAAGGTTATTTTAGACCGACTGCTTTTATTATTTAATGTTCTTTCGACCCTCAACGCTTCATGCAGAGCTGATCAAACTACAGCATTATTGATTCGACTCGAAACAAACCGCTCTCGAGAGGAGATGAACTTTATAGAAACCGCCAATGTCTGCTAGAAAGTACTTTGTTACTAGTTTCCGTGAAACTGTCTGCATAATTTCTGCAGATTTTCCTTGCTGTTGTTTTGAAATATGGTGATAAATAGTCTAGTTTGTTGTTTAGCAGAGGTTCGACGATCAGACATCATTTACATATCGACGTCTTACAGTAGCAAAAACACAGATGTGGAAAACAGTCATTAAAACTAAATTATGACTGTTGGAACAAAACCAAAACTGTGCAAGTGACCTTCAAGGAAAAGTCAAATGTGGTTATTATGAAGAAAATATATATATATCACAACGTCACTGTTTGTTTTGTATGAATCATATGTAGCGTGTGCTGATGATATGAGCTGCTCCCTCACACATGACACACATCTGGTCATCCTCAGGGCGGTCAGCTGGTGTTTTGTCCGTCGGCGTTGCGCTGCAGTGATCTGAGCACGGCCTGAAGGACGCTCGCGGACCAAACACACCTGTGCTGAGCTCAGCACACACACACCACTGCAGACACACACCACTGCAGACACACACCACTGCAGACACACAGCACTGCAGACACACACCACTGCAGACACACACCACTGCAGACACACACCACTGCAGACACACACCACTGCAGACACACACCACTGCAGACACACAGCACTGCAGACACACACCACTGCAGACACACAGCACTGCAGACACACACCACTGCAGACACACACCACTGCAGACACACAGCACTGCAGACACACACCACTGCAGACACACACCCCACTGCAGACACACAGCACTGCAGACACACACCCCACTGCAGACACACAGCACTGCAGACACACACCCCACTGCAGACACACAGCACTGCAGACACACACCCCACTGCAGACACACAGCACTGCAGACACACACCACTGCAGACACACACCACTGCAGACACACACCCCACTGCAGACACACAGCACTGCAGACACACACCCCACTGCAGACACACAGCACTGCAGACACACACCACTGCAGACACACACCCCACTGCAGACACACAGCACTGCAGACACACACCACTGCAGACACACAGCACTGCAGACACACACCCCACTGCAGACACACAGCACTGCAGACACACACCACTGCAGACACACACCACTGCAGACACACACCCCACTGCAGACACACAGCACTGCAGACACACACCACTGCAGACACACACCATTGCAGACACACAGCACTGCAGACACACACCCCACTGCAGACACACAGCACTGCAGACACACACCCCACTGCAGACACACAGCACTGCAGACACACACCACTGCAGACACACACCACTGCAGACACACACCCCACTGCAGACACACAGCACTGCAGACACACACCACTGCAGACACACACCACTGCAGACACACACCACTGCAGACACACAGCACTGCAGACACACACCACTGCAGACACACACCACTGCAGACACACACCACTGCAGACACACACCACTGCAGACACACACCACTGCAGACACACACCACTGCAGACACACACCACTGCAGACACACACCACTGCAGACACACACCACTGCAGACACACAGCACTGCAGACACACACCACTGCAGACACACACCCCACTGCAGACACACCCCACTGCAGACACACACCACTGCAGACACACAGCATGCATAGGTCACACAAGGGCGTAGATTTGGTTTGAACATTGGGGGGGTTGAACGTTGCTGTTGTTATTGGATAATTTATTTCTATCTATCTATCTATCTATCTATCTATCTATCTATCTATCTATCTATCTATCTATCTATCTATCTATCTATCTATCTATCTATCTATCTATCTATCTATCTATCTATCTATCTATCTATCTATCTATCTATCTATCTATCTATCTATCTATCTATCTATCGTGAGGAAAATAAGTATTTGAACACTCTGCTATTTTGCAAGTTCTCCCACTTAGAAATCATGGAGGGTCTGAAATTGTCATCGTAGGTGCATGTACACTGTGAGAGACATAATCAAAAAAAACAAATCCAGAAATCACAATGTATGATTTTTTAACTATTTATTTGTATGATGCAGCTGCAAATAAGTATTTGAACACCTGAGAAAATCAATGTTAATATTTGGTACAGTAGCCTTTGTTTGCAATCACAGAGGTCAAAGGTTTCCTGTAGTTGTTCAGCAGGTTTGCACTGCAGGAGGGATTTTGGCCCACTCCTCCACACAGATCTTCAGATCTAGATCAGTCAGGTTTCTGGCCTGTCGCTGAGAAACACGGAGTTTGAGCTCCTCCAAAGATTCTCTATTGGGTTTAGGTCTGGAGACTGGCTAGGCCACGCCAGAACCTTGATATGCTTCTTACAGAGCCACTCCTTGGTTATCCTGGCTGTGTGCTTCGGGTCATTGTCATGTTGGAAGACCCAGCCTCGACCCATCTTCAATGCTCTAACTGAGGGAAGGAGGTTGTTCCCCAAAATCTGGCAATACATGGCCCCGGTCATCCTGTCCTGGACGCCCTGGAATTTGGACTCAAAGCATTCCTGATTCCGCCCATGACCCTGTGGCCGGTTCTCCACTGGTCCTTCCTTGGAGCACTTTTGATAGAGACTGACCACTGCAGACCGGGAACACCCCACAAGAGCTGCAGTTCTGGAGATGCTCTGACCCAGTCGTCTAGCCGTCACAATCTGGCGCTTGTCAAACTCGCTCAAATCCTTACGCTTGCCCATTTCCTGCTTCTAACACATCAACTCTGAGGACAAAATGTTCACTTTCTGCCTAATATATCCCACCCACTAACAGGAGATCATCAGTGTTATTCACCTCACCGGTCTTCACCTGATCAGTGTATATATATATATATATGTATACAATTAATTTTAATGTTGTTTCAAACGTTTCAGACAATGTCTAGACTACATCCATCACCTCAAACACTTTTATTTCAAAACAACGGCAGACAGTTTCACGGAAACTAGTAACAAAGTACTTTCTAGCAGACATTGGCGGTTTCTATAAAGTTCATCTCCTCTCGAGAGCGGTTTGTTTCGAGTCGAATCAATAATGCTGTAGTTAGATCAGCTCTGCATGAAGCGTTGAGGGTCGAAAGAACATTAAATAATAAAAGCAGTCGGTCTAAAATAACCATTCCACCCACAAGTGATAGAATCTTATCTCCAGCTGTTTTCTCAGAAACACATTATCATAAACTAAATGTTCCTTTTATTCATAAAAACATATGATTTCCATTTCTTCACACAATGATATCTTTTTTCAAACATCAGTATTAGCAAAAAGGGTGTTTTTACAGCATATTTTTGAGCCGTTATGAAAAATTATTGTTTTATCATTTTAATAGTAACTGTATTTTTTATTTCATAGTATCCTTGGAACTATATACAGCTGCCTGTAAAGCAAAAATCTTGAATTATGTTTATTTTATTGGCAAATTCCCAGCAGGCACCGTCGAACAGATGTTGCATTGTGGTTGAATCAACGTCAGCTGACGTGGGTTTTGAATGTCAAGTTAACGTTGGCTTGAGATGTTGGCTCAACGTTGGATTTTGGTTAGTTAACAACACAACCTAAAAACAACTAAATATCAACGTCAGCTGACGTCGGCTTTGGACGTCAAGTTAACGTTGGCAATACTGTGCGTTCACACCGGACGCGAATGACGCGAATAAATTGCGCTATTCGCGCGAAGTTGGACGCTTGAACATTTTGAGTTTACTCTCTTCATTGGCGCGTGACATTCGCTTCACAACAGACGTGAATTCGCCTCATGGGCGAGGCTTCTACCAGCGGCTCGTCTCGTTGTGAAATGGCTGACATGGGCTGTGTTTACACGTCTTTTTTGTTAAAATGCTACTGTTAATGTGTGACAACGTAGTTTTAAGACTTTTTCAGGCGATAATGTAGTTGTTTAAAGCTCAAATGTGTGGTTTATTTCTAAAGAGAGCTCCTCTCTGAACATGTGATCTGGTGTGTGTGGAGTTGTGAGCTCCAGTGGATCAGCGGCGCTCAGCGCTCATTAACCCCGGCGAGAGCAGCCTTTCCTCGGCCAGTCCTTCAGCCGCTGGCTCTGATGTCTCTGTGGCGTCTCCAGCTATAATTCGTCTTGTGTAGATCTAACGGCCGATCTTTGGTCTCATGGATCTATAATTTGTTCCCTGGCGAATCGTTTAGGCTGAGGGCAAAGTGAAGTTTCATTACTTTTTTTATTTTTAGGCTATTTAACTTTACGTTACCATTGTAGCCGACTAGCACTGACTTTGAATGTTTGACTGAATTGTTTGCTTTATTGTAGCTTATTATACCTTTTACATACACTCACCTAAAGGATTATTAGGAACACCTGTTCAATTTCTCATTAACGCAATTATCTAATCAACCAATCACATGGCAGTTGCTTCAATGCATTTAGGGGTGTGGTCCTGGTCAAGACAATCTCCTGAACTCCAAACTGAATGTCGGAATGGGAAAGAAAGGGGATTTAAGCAATTTTGAGCGTGGCATGGTTGTTGGTGCCAGACGGGCCGGTCTGAGTATTTCACAATCTGCTCAGTTACTGGGATTTTCACGCACAACCATTTCTAGGGTTTACAAAGAATGGTGTGAAAAGAGAAAAACATCCGGTATGCGGCAGTCCTGTGGGCCAAAATGCCTTGTTGATGCTAGAGGTCAGAGGAGAATGGGCCGACTGATTCAAGCTGATAGAAGAGCAACTCTGACTGAAATAAGCACTCGTTACAACCGAGGTATGCAGCAAAGCATTTGTGACGCCACAACACGCACAACCTTGAGGCGGATGGGCTACAACAGCAGAAGACCCCACCGGGTACCACTCATCTCCACTACAAATAGGAAAAAGAGGCTACAATTTGCACAAGCTCACCAAAATTGGACTGGAAAAATGTTGCCTGGTCTGATGAGTCTGGATTTCTGTTGAGACATTCAGATGGTAGAGTCAGAATTTGGCGTAAACAGAATGAGAACATGGATCCATCATGCCTTGTTACCACTGTGCAGGCTGGTGGTGGTGGTGTAATGGTGTGGGGGATGTTTTCTTGGCACACTTTAGGCCCCTTAGTGCCAATTGGGCATGGATTAAATGCCACGGCCTACCTGAGCATTGTTTCTGACCATGTCCATCCCTTTATGAGCACCATGTGCCCATCCTCTGATGGCTACTTCCAGCAGGATAATGCCCCATGTCACAAAGCTCCAATCATTTCAAAATGGTTTCTTGAACATGACAATGAGTTCACTGGACTAAAATGGCCCCCACAGTCCCCAGATCTCAACCCAATAGAGCATCTTTGGGATGTGGTGGAACGGGAGCTTCGTGCCCTGGATGTGCATCCCACAAATCTCCATCAACTGCAAGATGCTATCCTATCAATATGGGCCAACATTTCTAAAGAATGCTTTCAGCTCCTTGTTGAATCAATGCCACGTAGAATTAAGGCAGTTCTGAAGGAGAAAGGGGGTCAAACACAGTATTAGTGTGCTGTTCCTAATAATCCCTTAGGTGAGTGTATACTTTTGTATTATTGATCATACATAAACTTGCATTTAACAAAAAGAGACTGGGTTGTGTTTCATGTCATTTAATGTTATCACAGTTAATAATCATATGCACACTTGTCTGAACCACTTATTAATATATGATAAATATAAACCATATGATTTTCTCCTCATTGTTGTCACTACTAGAGCAAGCTCCTGATTGGTTAACGTGGCGCGAATATCTGCCAAAAATATCACACGTCAAATGCTCAATTAACGCCGCCTCATTTGCGCGAAATCGAGAATGTCTGTTCGCGTCTTTGCATTGACTTAACATGTAAATCAGTTGCGCGAATCACGTCATTCACGTCCGGTGTGAACGCACCATAAGACATTGAATTTTGGTCACCTGACGTCACAACCAAATATCCACGTCTTATGACGCCGTGTGCCTGCTGGTCTTATTTTAAAGCATGAGGTTTATATCAAAGGCAACAAGTCAGCTTTACACTTTTAAGCAAAAAGAAATGCATGCTAATGATGTTTTTTGTCAGAACTCACTTCATCACATAGCATTGTTACGATTGGCATTTCAGACATTTTACAGTAACTTAATACTTTTTGTAGGCAAAAGGGTTGTTTCTGTAGATGCTTCGTTGTGTCGTCTTAAGTGTAAACGTATAAATGGATGTTCTCCGTGACTCTTTCAAAGGCATCTGAGGGGGGAAAAATGCAACCTATTGTTTTCTTGATAGCTCGTCAGATGTTGCTTGTTTGTAGGTGGACGCAATTGCAGCATGAATCATTTGCCACGACGCATAGGTCATAATTATCTAATGTGCCGGTGACGTAATGCGGCCATTTATCTGTGTGAGTGTTTTGAGTAGGCACTCAATTCGTCTGTCGTTGTGCACACACATACCTTTGGTTCACAGTAATCCAACAGCACACCATCCATCCATATCACACGGCCCATCCTACTCTCATATCACAATCCACTCCAGCGGGCCATTCTTCTGCGGTAATATCATAACACAAGGACATCTGGCTGCTTCATCTCCTGTCTGCTCCTGTTTTCGGCCACATCAATATGGCGAAGGGCGTTCTGGTGTTTGCATGACGCTCCTCTGTAGAAACTCTTCAGTATGGATTTCACAGGGTTTGTGAAGTGGATTAGACCCTTCTGAGGTGCTGCTCGATATCATCCACTCATTATTAAGCATGAACAGCTGGGTTGACTTGCAGCTGGCCTCCTTCAGGGTGCGGATATGGCATTTTATTGTCTTCTTCAGTTGTCGTCTTATTTGCGTCAGCTTGGTGCAAATTTCACACGGCGCATCAGCAGTCGTCTATCCCCGGCTTTGTTATGCAACCTTTTGTGCCCTTTTGAGAACATTTGCCCATGTGTGCGTCACACCGACTGCCATATTTCCTCCTTTTTGAAAGCTGAAGCCTGTTTATACACGTTCCTGGTCTTACTCTATATAGACACGAACGCCTGCCTTTACACATGCACATCCCATCCTTAATATGGAGTTGGGTCTAACAGCTTCAACTCTTCTGGCTTTCCTCAAGGTTTAGGAGTGTGTTTATGGGAAATCTTCTAGAAGCGCATCTATGATGTTGGACGAGAAGGCCTGGCTCTCAGTCTCCGCTCTAATTCATCCCAAAGGTGTTCTATCGGGTTGAGGTCAGGACTCTGTGCAGGCCAGTCCATTTCCTCCACACCAAACTCGCTCATCCGTGTCTTTATGGAGCGATGTTTTGTGCACTGGAGCGCAGGCATGCTGGGACAGGAAGGGGCCGTCCCAAAACTGTTCCCACAAAGATGGGAGCATGAAATTGTCCAAAAATGTCTTGGTGAAGCATTAAGAGTTCCTTTCACTGGAACTAATGGGTGAAGTTCCACCCCATAATCCCCCGTCCACCAAACTTTACACTTGGCACAACGCAGTCAGGCAAGTCCCGTTCTCCTGGCAACTGCCAAACCCAGACTCGTCTATGGGATTGTCAGACAGAGAAGCGTGATTGGTCACTCAGAGAACACGTCTCCACTGCTCTAGAGTCCAGTGGCGGCGCGCTTTACCCCACTGCATCCCATACTTTGCATTGCACTTGGTGATGTAAGGCTTGGATGAGCTGCTCGCCATGGAAACCCATTCCATGAAGCTCTACACACTGTTCTTGAGCTCATCTGAAGGCCACAGAAGTTTGGAGGTCTGGAGCTCTTGCCTCTGCAGAAAGTTGGCGACTTCTGTGACCCTCAGCATGCGCTGACCCCGCTCTGTGGCTGAGTTGCTGTTGTTCCCAATGGCTTCCACTTTGTTATAATCCCACTAACAGTTGAGCGTGGAATATTTAGCAGTGAGGAAATGTCCCGAATGGACTTATTGCACAGGTGTCCAGCGATCACGGCCCCACGCTTGAGTTCTCTGAGCTCCTGAGAGCGGTCCATTCTCTCACTGATGTGTGTAGAAGCGTCTGCAGGTCTAGAGCTTGAGTTCTCTGAGCTCCTGAGAGCGGTCCATTCTCTCACTGATGTGTGTAGAAGCGTCTGCAGGCCTAGAGCTTGAGTTCTCTGAGCTCCTGAGAGCGGTCCATTCTCTCACTGATGTGTGTAGAAGCGTCTGCAGGTCTAGAGCTTGAGTTCTCTGAGCTCCTGAGAGCGGTCCATTCTCTCACTGATGTGTGTAGAAGCGTCTGCAGGCCTAGAGCTTGAGTTCTCTGAGCTCCTGAGAGCGGTCCATTCTCTCACTGATGTGTGTAGAAGCGTCTGCAGGTCTAGAGCTTGAGTTCTCTGAGCTCCTGAGAGCGGCCCATTCTCTCACTGATGTGTGTAGAAGCGTCTGCAGGACTAGAGCTTGATTTACACACCTGTGGAGGGATTGAACACCTGAACTCAGTGATTTGGCAATACTTTTGGCAATATAGTGTATATTGAATGATTCAATGGTGCATGTTATTCGGTTACACTTTATTGTTCTTGTTACATATGTTACATGCATAGTAATAACTATAAATTATGCATAATTACATGCAACCCTAAACCAAACCAAATCCTAATCCTAATCCTGTAGTATGTAGTTACATAATATGTGCTCCTGGAGCTCAACACCAGTCCTGCGTCTCATGGGTATATCTGTGGCAATAACCAACAAAACATTGTATGGGTCAAAATTATAATTTTTCTCATGAAGATATTTTGTAATTTTCCTACCGTAAATATATATATTTTGTTTACTATTATTAGTAATATGCATGGCTAAGGACTTAATTTGGACAACTTTAAAGGAGATTTCTCAATGTCAAATATTGTCCTTTCCTAACAAAACATACATCAATGCAAATCATATTTATTCAGCTTTCAGATGATGTATGCATCTCCTTATGACTGGTTTTGTGGTCCAGTGTGACATATTACTCCGTACTTATATGTATAAATACACTGTAAGGTGACGTAGTGACTTTGTACTTACTCAAATGAGCACTGAGTAATATCAATTAACTACATGTACTTACTATAGAGTTACCGTTGGGTTTTGGTTTAGTTACTTGTAATTATGCCTAATTTACAGTTGTTACTCTTGTAAATACATGTAGTAACTATTTCACCTTAAAATAAAGTGTTCCCTGCTATTCTTATGAAAAAAATATTATACATTATAATCTTTCATCAAAGTGCTCTGCATATGAAAGACTTCCCTTGACATAATTTTTCATCATCATCCAATTAATTTCTGATTATTTTCCGTTATCTAGTTGATCTAGTTGAATATTTTGCTTGTTGGATGTTGTGGAGGTTGTGGATGTTGTGGATGTTGTAGAGGTTGTGTATGTTGTTGTGGATGTTGTAGAGGTTGTGGATGTTGTGGATGTTGGGGAGGTTGTGGATGTTGTGGAGGTTGTGGATGTTGTGGATGTTGTGGATGTTGTGGAGGTTGTGGATGTTGTGGATGTTGTGGATGTTGTGGAGGTTGTGGATGTTGTGGAGGTTGTGGATGTTGTGGATGTTGTGGATGTTGTGGATGTTGTGGAGGTTGTGGATGTTGTGGAGGTTGTGGATGTTGTGGAGGTTGTGGATGTTGTGGATGTTGTGGAGGTTGTGGAGGTTGTGGATGTTGTGGAGGTTGTGGATGTTGTGGAGGTTGTGGATGTTGTGGAGGTTGTGGATGTTGGGGAGGTTGTGGATGTTGTGGAGGTTGTGGATGTTGTGGAGGTTGTGGATGTTGTGGAGGTTGTGGATGTTGTGGAGGTTGTGGATGTTGGGGAGGTTGTGGATGTTGTGGAGGTTGTGGATGTTGTGGAGGTTGTGGATGTTGTGGATGTTGTGGATGTTGTGGAGGTTGTGGATGTTGTGGAGGTTGTGGATGTTGTGGATGTTGTGGATGTTGTGGAGGTTGTGGATGTTGTGGAGGTTGTGGATGTTGTGGAGGTTGTGGATGTTGTGGATGTTGTGGAGGTTGTGGATGTTGTGGAGGTTGTGGAGGTTGTGGAGGTTGTGGATGTTGTGGATGTTGTGGAGGTTGTGGAGGTTGTGGAGGTTGTGGATGTTGTGGAGGTTGTGGATGTTGTGGAGGTTGTGGATGTTGTGGAGGTTGTGGATGTTGTGGAGGTTGTGGATGTTGTGGATGTTGTGGATGTTGGGGAGGTTGTGGATGTTGTGGAGGTTGTGGATGTTGTGGAGGTTGTGGATGTTGTGGATGTTGTGGATGTTGTGGAGGTTGTGGATGTTGTGGATGTTGTGGAGGTTGTGGATGTTGTGGAGGTTGTGGATGTTGTGGAGGTTGTGGATGTTGTGGAGGTTGTGGATGTTGTGGATGTTGTGGAGGTTGTGGATGTTGTGGAGGTTGTGGATGTTGTGGATGTTGTGGAGGTTGTGGATGTTGTGGAGGTTGTGGATGTTGTGGAGGTTGTGGATGTTGTGGATGTTGTGGAGGTTGTGGATGTTGTGGAGGTTGTGGATGTTGTTGTGGATGTTGTAGAGGTTGTGGAGGTTGTGGAGGTTGTGGATGTTGTGGATGTTGGGGAGGTTGTGGAGGTTGTGGATGTTGTGGATGTTGTGGAGGTTGTGGATGTTGTGGAGGTTGTGGATGTTGTTGTGGATGTTGTAGAGGTTGTGGAGGTTGTGGAGGTTGTGGATGTTGTGGATGTTGGGGAGGTTGTGGATGTTGTGGAGGTTGTAGAGGTTGTGGAGGTTGTGGAGGTTGTGGATGTTGTGGAGGTTGTGGATGTTGTGGAGGTTGTGGATGTTGTGGATGTTGTGGATGTTGTGGAGGTTGTGGATGTTGTGGATGTTGTGGAGGTTGTGGATGTTGTTGTGGATGTTGTAGAGGTTGTAGAGGTTGTGGAGGTTGTGGAGGTTGTGGAGGTTGTGGAGGTTGTGGATGTTGTGGATGTTGGGGAGGTTGTGGATGTTGTGGAGGTTGTAGAGGTTGTGGATGTTGTGGAGGTTGTGGATGTTGTGGAGGTTGTGGAGGTTGTGGATGTTGTGGATGTTGTGGAGGTTGTGGATGTTGTGGAGGTTGTGGATGTTGTGTAGGTTGTGGATGTTGTTGTGGAGGTTGTAGAGGTTGTGGAGGTTGTTGTGGAGGTTGTGGATGTTGTGGAGGTTGTGGAGGTTGTGGATGTTGTGGAGGTTGTGGAGGTTGTGGATGTTGTGGAGGTTGTGGATGTTGTGTAGGTTGTGGATGTTGTGGATGTTGTGGAGGTTGTAGAGGTTGTGGATGTTGTGGATGTTGTGGAGGTTGTAGAGGTTGTGGATGTTGTGGAGGTTGTGGATGTTGTGGAGGTTGTGGAGGTTGTGGATGTTGTGGAGGTTGTGGATGTTGTGTAGGTTGTGGATGTTGTGTAGGTTGTGGAGGTTGTGGATGTTGTGGAGGTTGTAGAGGTTGTGGATGTTGTGGAGGTTGTAGAGGTTGTGGATGTTGTGGAGGTTGTGGAGGTTGTGGATGTTGTGGAGGTTGTGGATGTTGTGTAGGTTGTGGATGTTGTGTAGGTTGTGGATGTTGTTGTGGAGGTTGTAGAGGTTGTGGAGGTTGTTGTGGATGTTGTGGATGTTGTGGATGTTGTGTAGGTTGTGGATGTTGTGGAGGTTGTGGATGTTGTGGATGTTGTGGAGGTTGTGGATGTTGTTGTGGATGTTGTAGAGGTTGTGTATGTTGTTGTGGAGGTTGTGGAGGTTGTGGATGTTGTGGATGTTGTGGATGTTGTGGATGTTGTGGAGGTTGTGGATGTTGTGGAGGTTGTGGATGTTGTGGAGGTTGTTGTGGAGGTTGTGGAGGTTGTTGTGGAGGATGTTGTGGATGTTGTGGAGGTTGTCGTGGAGGTTGTGGATGTTGTGGAGGTTGTGGATGTTGTGGAGGTTGTTGTGGAGGTTGTGGATGTTGTGGAGGTTGTTGTGGATGTTGTGGATGTTGTGGAGGTTGTGGATGTTGTGGAGGTTGTTGTGGAGGTTGTGGAGGTTGTTGTGGAGGATGTTGTGGATGTTGTGGAGGTTGTCGTGGAGGTTGTGGAGGTTGTGGAGGTTGTTGTGGAGGTTGTGGAGGTTGTTGTTGTGGATGTTGTGGAGGTTGTCGTGGAGGTTGTGGATGTTGTGGAGGTTGTGGATGTTGTGGAGGTTGTTGTGGATGTTGTAGAGGTTGTGTATGTTGTTGTGGAGGTTGTGGAGGTTGTGGATGTTGTGGATGTTGTGGATGTTGTGGATGTTGTGGAGTTTGTGTATGTTGTTGTGGAGGTTGTGGAGGTTGTGGATGTTGTGGATGTTGTGGATGTTGTGGAGGTTGTGGATGTTGTGGAGGTTGTGGATGTTGTGGAGGTTGTGGAGGTTGTTGTGGAGGATGTTGTGGATGTTGTGGATGTTGTAGAGGTTGTGTATGTTGTTGTGGAGGTTGTGGAGGTTGTGGATGTTGTGGATGTTGTGGATGTTGTGGAGGTTGTGGATGTTGTGGAGGTTGTGGATGTTGTGGAGGTTGTGGAGGTTGTTGTGGAGGTTGTTGTGGAGGATGTTGTGGATGTTGTGGAGGTTGTCGTGGAGGTTGTGGATGTTGTGGAGGTTGTGGATGTTGTGGAGGTTGTTGTGGAGGTTGTGGATGTTGTGGAGGTTGTTGTGGATGTTGTGGATGTTGTGGAGGTTGTTGTGGAGGTTGTGGATGTTGTGGAGGTTGTGGAGGTTGTTGTGGAGGATGTTGTGGATGTTGTGGAGGTTGTTGTGGATGTTGTGGATGTTGTGGATGTTGTGGATGTTGTGGAGGTTGTGGATGTTGTGGATGTTGTGGAGGTTGTGGATGTTGTGGAGGTTGTGGAGGTTGTTGTGGAGGTTGTTGTGGAGGATGTTGTGGATGTTGTGGAGGTTGTCGTGGAGGTTGTGGATGTTGTGGAGGTTGTGGATGTTGTGGAGGTTGTTGTGGAGGTTGTGGATGTTGTGGAGGTTGTTGTGGATGTTGTGGATGTTGTGGAGGTTGTTGTGGAGGTTGTGGATGTTGTGGAGGTTGTGGAGGTTGTTGTGGAGGATGTTGTGGAGGTTGTGGAGGTTGTTGTGGAGGATGTTGTGGATGTTGTGGAGGTTGTTGTGGAGGTTGTGGATGTTGTGGATGTTGTGGATGTTGTGGAGGTTGTTGTGGAGGTTGTGGAGGTTGTTGTGGAGGATGTTGTGGATGTTGTGGAGGTTGTTGTGGAGGTTGTGGATGTTGTGGAGGTTGTTGTGGAGGTTGTGGAGGTTGTTGTGGAGGATGTTGTGGATGTTGTGGAGGTTGTGGATGTTGTGGATGTTGTGGAGGTTGTTGTGGATGTTGTAGAGGTTGTGGAGGTTGTGGAGGTTGTGGATGTTGTGGAGGTTGTGGATGTTGTGGAGGTTGTGGATGTTGTTGTGGATGTTGTTGTGGATGTTGTAGAGGTTGTGTATGTTGTTGTGGAGGTTGTGGATGTTGTGGATGTTGTGGATGTTGTGGAGGTTGTGGATGTTGTGGAGGTTGTGGATGTTGTGGAGGTTGTGGATGTTGTGGATGTTGTGGAGGTTGTTGTGTAGGTTGTGGAGGTTGTTGTGGAGGATGTTGTGGAGGTTGTCGTGGAGGTTGTGGAGGTTGTGGAGATTGTGGATGTTGTTGTGGAGGTTGTTGTGGATGTTGTGGATGTTTTGTCCAGTGGACGATGGCAGAGTTTTGCAGGAGTTTTGTGGCTGTGCTGTTGTTATCGAGCAGGAAGTGTCTTCCATCAGAGGCGGGGATCAGCTCTTAAATAGCTGAGCACAGTGGGTAAAGCAGGCTTGGAGTGGGATCCTGGTGTGGAAATCCTGCGTAAATATTGCGGTTTGCATGAAGGATAAATACATTAGGATATAAGCTTCCATAAGCCTCCTCAGAGCACACAAGGCACTCCATTAATGCAGCCAAGCAGGAAGCAAGAGACGCTGGCAGCGCTTCAGGACCCCTCCTCTTCCCTCTTCCCTCTTCCTCTTTCCTCTTCCTCTTCAATCCTTCACCTTCGCCCAGCACTAATTTCTATGAGAGTTATTGCCATAGATGTAGATATACAGTCTTCACTCTGCTGTCATCACCATGGAAACTGTGCCATGTGAGGAGGGGGATATCGACATGCAGGAACCATAGATGGAGCGACACCCGAACTGGCACGCAGGTTTCCTTTGCCTGCTGGGATGATTTCCTACACGACACGACTGGACATTCCATAGGCGTAATGGTTTTTATATCGTACAAACCGTATTTTCTATCCCCCTACAGTGCCCCTACCCCTAAACCTACCCATCACACACACACACACTGCCCCTATCCCTAAACCTACCCATCACACACACACACACACTGCCCCTACCCCTAAACCTACCCATCACAGGAAACTGAACAGTTTACTTTCTGTGAAAAAAAACCTCATTCTGTGATTTATAAGCATTTTGAAAAGTGAAGACATGGGGAACGTCCTCATATTTCACCCTCTTTTTGTAATACCCATGTCATTATACACATTTGTGTCCTGATATTTCACAAAAACATGCCCACACATTCTCTCTCACACACACACACACATGCTCACACACACACACACATTCTCTCTCACACACACACACGCACATTCTCTCTCACACACACTGATGGATTAGAACCATTGATTTGTTTTTGGGTAGGAGGGAAGATACATTACATACTGTATATTGGTTACGTGTGTGTGTGTGTGTGTGTGTGTGTGTGTGTGTGTGTGTGTGTGTGTGTGTGTGTGTGTGTGTGTGTGTGTGTGTGTGTGTGTGTGTGTGTGTGTGTGTGTGTGTGTGTGTGTGTGTGTGTGTGTGTGTGTGTGTGTGTCTGTGTGTGTCTGTGTGTGTCTGTGTGTGTCTGTGTGTGTGTGTGTGTGTGTGTGTGTGTGTGTGTGTGTGTCTGTGTCTGTGTCTGTGTCTGTGTCTGTGTGTGTGTGTGTGTGTGTGTGTGTGTGTGTGTGTGTGTGTGTGTGTGTGTGTGTGTGTGTGTGTGTGTGTGTGTGTGTATTTATAAATAATTGACTGTTTACAGAATGTGGGCGAATCTCATTAAACTTGTCAATTTCAAATTACTATAATAATAGTAATAATAATAATAATAATGTAGTTAAATTGTTAAATATTTATACTTCATTAAGTACCACATAAACATAACTGTAGTTTTATTCTTGTTCTGTAAAACTTAATTATTATTTATTTACTATTATAATAATTATAAGAAGAATTATTATTATTATTAATAATAATATTATTATTAAATACTAGTTTTTTATTTATTTCACTTAGTAATTATTTTACAATACAGTAGCAATTTGCAATAGTATTTGTATTTATTGAAGGAAAATAGTTATTATGTGAGAAAATGATTGTCATGTTGTTTTATATATATTTGGCTATATACAGAATGGAGGTTAATCTCATTAAACTTGTCTATTTCACATTACTTTAATAATAATAATAACATAGTTAAATTGTGATGTATTTATACTGCATGGCGGTGTGTGTTTACTGTTCTTTAGATTATGTCGATTAAAATAAATACTGTCACAGAAATAATCTACTGAGAGTCAGTGATCTCTGCGTTACAGTATGAGAATGTGTGGGTACATTTAGTTTTATTGTCATTAAAGTAATGCATATTGTTATCAAGGCCATAACCATGTGTTGAGCATTGGGGGACCAATTTTGTTATTTTTACGAAGCATAAAGAAATAGATCAGTGAATGAAATTCTAGGTCGAATTCTAGTTGGGAAATAATAATTGTGGGATTATTTGCAAATAATTTTTGCATTAATTTGTGTCAAATATATCGTTAGTCTCGAGATTCTTCCCGTTAGTGAATAAATACAAAGATCCGCTGGAAGCATTCAAAGTCATTGATGGTCTGGTGGTAGAGTTTTTGTAAACCGTGTCGAAGGTTACAGGCTCTAATCCGCCCTCATATAGTTTTTTTTTACTTCATTAAGATCAAAGATGTTCAATGATTGTATATTAAGAGCATGGACACGTTTGTGTGTATTTTGTTTTGTGATTTTACCAGAAAGAATAGAGTCTCCGCAACGGCATTAAAGTCGGCGTGAAACGGAAGTTGAGATCGTCTTTTTCTCCTTATTGTGACGTATATCCGAGTGAAACGGCTTCTGAAATTAGAAAGAAATGTAGGGCGGGGCTTGATTTTGTCCTTCGGGAATTGGTTGGAAGTTGGGCGTTGCTAACAAAATGGAGGCAGATTTGAAGTTTGCACTCAGTTGTGGAGAAAAACTCGATCTATCTCTTAAATAAATGTATTTTGTCTTTAAATCTTTTCTACATATGTTACTGAGCATATTTCCTCACTTTTCGCTGGTTTATGCTACAGATTTCACTTATTTTAAGCCTTTCATGGCTTTATTTCTGTAAAACTGTTTTCTCAGCTCTCCTTTATAAGGGCATTCACACACGCTGCATTCCTCAGTGCGAGTCGTCACGACAAGCTGTTCGTCCGACTATATTGAGTCATTTTTTACATAAAAAAGCTTTTAATTCTCATATATTTCTCTCTTTTTTGCCTCAAGTCCTTTCTGAAGAAGGTATTGTGTACACCGAGAAAAATGCACCTAACCACCATATTACTACGATCAGTGACCGGTTTCTGAGAGGCGGTGCAGAAACGAGACAGGGGACGATAACCCCGCCCTCACACCATAACCCCACCCTCACAACATAACCCCCCCTCACACCGTAACCCCGCCCTCACACCATAACCCCGTCCTCACACCATAACCCCGTCCTCACACCATAACCCCGTCCTCACACCATAACCCCGCCCTCACACCATAACCCCGCCCTCACACCATAACCCCGCCCTCACACCATAACCCCGTCCTCAGACCATAACCCCGCCCTCACACCATAACCCCGCCCTCACACCATAACCCGCCCTCACACCATAACCCCGTCCTCAGACCATAACCCCCCCTCACACCATAACCCCGTCCTCACACCATAACCCCGTCCTCACACCATAACCCCGCCCTCACACCATAACCCCCCCTCACACCATAACCCCGCCCTCACACCATAACCCCCCCTCACACCGTAACCCCGCCCTCACACCATAACCCCGTCCTCACACCATAACCCCGTCCTCACACCATAACCCCGTCCTCACACCATAACCCCCCCTCACACCGTAACCCCGCCCTCACACCATAACCCCGTCCTCACACCATAACCCCGTCCTCACACCATAACCCCGCCCTCACACCATAACCCCGCCCTCACACCATAACCCCGCCCTCACACCATAACCCCTGTCCTCACACCATAACCCCTGTCCTCACACCATAACCCCGCCCTCACACCATAACCCCGTCCTCACACCATAACCCCGCCCTCACACCATAACCCCCCCTCACACCATAACCCCGCCCTCACACCATAACCCCGCCCTCACACCATAACCCCCCCTCACACCATAACCCCCCCTCACACCATAACCCCGCCCTCACACCATAACCCCGTCCTCACACCATAACTCCGCCCTCACACCATAACCCCGCCCTCACACCATAACCCCGCCCTCACACCATAACCCCGCCCTCACACCATAACCCCGTCCTCACACCATAACTCCGCCCTCACACCATAACCCCGCCCTCACACCATAACCCCGTCCTCACACCATAACCCCGTCCTCACACCATAACCCCGTCCTCACACCATAACCCCCCCTCACACCATAACCCCGCCCTCACACCATAACCCCGTCCTCACACCATAACTCCGCCCTCACACCATAACCCCGCCCTCACACCATAACCCCGTCCTCACACCATAACCCCGCCCTCACACCATAACCCCGCCCTCACACCATAACCCCGTCCTCACACCATAACCCCCCCTCACACCATAACCCCGCCCTCACACCATAACCCCGCCCTCACACCATAACCCCGCCCTCACACCATAACCCCACCCTCACACCATAACCCCGCCCTCACACCATAACCCCCCTCACACCATAACCCCACCCTCACACCATAACCCCGCCCTCACACCATAACCCCGTCCTCACACCATAACCCCGCCCGCCCTCACACCATAACCCCGTCCTCACACCATAACCCCGCCCTCACACCATAACCCCGCCCTCACACCATAACCCCGCCCTCACACCATAACCCCGCCCTCACACCATAACCCCACCCTCACACCATAACCCCGCCCTCACACCATAACCCCGTCCTCACACCATAACCCCACCCTCACACCATAACCCCGCCCTCACACCATAACCCCACCCTCACACCATAACCCCACCCTCACACCATAACCCGGCCCTCACACCATAACCCTTGCCCTCACACCATAACCCCGCCCTTACACCATAACCCCGCTCCAGAAGGAGCAGAATCTCATTGAGCTCATGTTAAAATGCCCAACTTTACAGCAGAAGAACACATGTTTACAGTCTGGGACAAACTGTGCTTTTGGTTTGTACGGCTAATGTTGCCCTTCATGACGACTGTGAGGGGGGGGGTGTTTTTATAACTCATTCGTTTACATTATATAAAGCCTTAAAGTTCTGCATAATTAAGGGCGTGGCCACTTTGAGTGACAGATGGATTGCCGTTTGTCTGCTGTCTGTCAGTCATCACCTCAGCTCCGCCCACGTCCCGCCTCTTTGGCCACTTTGAGTGACAGGTAGATTGCCTTTTGTCTGCTGTCTGTTAGTCATCACCTCAGCTCCGCCCACGTCCCGCCTCTTTGGCCACTTTGAGTGACAGGTGGATTGCCATTTGTCTGCTGTCTGTTAGTCATCACCTCAACTCCGCCCACATCCCGCCTCTTTGGCCAATTTGAGTGACAGGTAGATTGCCTTTTGTCTGCTGTCTGTTAGTCATCACCTCAGCTCCGCCCACATCCCGCCTCTTTGGCCACTTTGAGTGACAGGTGGATTGCCGTTTGTCTGCTGTCTGTTAGTCGTCACCTCAGCTCCGCCCACGTCCCGCCTCTTTGGCCACTTTGAGTGACATGTGGATTGCCGTTTGTCTGCTGTCTGTTAGTCGTCACCTCAGCTCCGCCCACATCCCGCCTCTTTGGCCACTTTGAGTGACAGGTGGATTGCCTTTTGTCTGCTGTCTGTTAGTCATCACCTCAGCTCTGCCCACATCCCGCCTCTTTGGCCACTTTGAGTGACAGGTGGATTGCCGTTTGTCTGCTGTCTGTTAGTCGTCACCTCAGCTCCGCCTACGTCCCGCCTCTTTGGCCACTTTGAGTGACAGGTGGATTGCCGTTTGTCTGCTGTCTGTTAGTCGTCACCTCAGCTCCGCCTACGTCCCGCCTCTTTGGCCACTTTGAGTGACAGGTGGATTGCCGTTTGTCTGCTGTCTGTTAGTCATCACCTCAGCTCCGCCCACATCCCGCCTCTTTGGCCATTATCTGTTATCCGGGAGTGACAAGATGGCGACGGCTAGCTCGACACGACTTTACGCTTCAGAACGGTTCTTCAGATCCTATGGGAGACGTCACGCACACTACACCCATGTTATTGTACAGTCTATGGGCAGACCAGACTAAAAATGTAACCTTTTTGTCATCCTAACATCCAGAGCGCCGCGTCATGAAGTGCAGGAGAGCAAGAATTTGGCCATTTCTAATTATTAGTGGGACGTACGGCCCTGATGGTTATCAGTGCGCTCTGAACATAAGTGTCCTCTGTGTTAATATACAGATGGCAGGTCACGTTTAGCTGGTCACCGCTGCACTTCGAGTGGTGAAATGAATTGGACAGATGGTTATGAGACGTGTGACAGTTTATCTGTCATTAATGCATCCCACACAATGCCTGCCGCGATGCCAGTTCAGAAATCTGACCATGCTAGCACTTGTTTCAGACGGGCCGCAGTTTACGCCAAGGAAGCTTTCTAGATTGATGTGAAGTGCTGTCTTGTTTCTCGACAGCTGTCTCTTCTGCTTGAGAGTGAAATGGTGATGGTTTCTAGCAGCTTTCATTTCTTCAGGCCACCATGTTTGAATTAATTCTGATTAGGTCCCGCTATGGCAGGAGTTAGCCATGCATTACAATGAAATCACAGCTATGATGGAGCCAGCGCAGGAAATCTCCAGAACAACCATTCAATTACACACCAATCACTCCTGAGATCTCGCTTGATTTCTCTCTGTCTCTCACGCCATACATGAATAAACCTGCATTGTTCTCATCTCACTATAAATAGATCATCATTTTCTGATTTAAATGGCCTGTGATGTTCCTGCAGGAGCTCAAGGCTACCAATGCTGAAAGGGTAACTTCAGCGGTTTGTATCAGTAGAAACCCGGTAGTATATTTGAATTATGGTACTTTCCCCCCCTCATATCCCCCTGAGACGAGAGAATTATGCATTCTGGAAAAAATCCAGTCCAGTCAAAATGGCGTCATCGGAGGATTTTGGGCCAGAGGCTAGAGACTACAGCCAGTAGTAGAGCTAGTTCTGCATGTGTTCAACCCGCCCACAGGGGAGGATCTCACTCACAGAATGTCAATGCGCTCGGCCTCGGGCGTTCATAACGGAGCGGTGCAGAGCAAAGTGAGTGTTTCAACTTTTCAATGAATTCCTATGAAAGTTTAGCTTCCACATGCGATCAGAAAACTGAGAATGACAGCCGCGCTCACCTCAGCTCTGCTCAGCTCTTCCCTCTCTGCGTTTGTCCTGTGACTTTCGTTCGGCTCACTCGCACTTTATTGAAAAGACACGCTCAGTTTTTAATTGTAGTGTTTATTCTCTAATAGAGGATGACACGGGAGTGGATTTTCACTCCTGTCCCGTCCCACTCCCATAGAAAGAAATCTTGTCCTGTCCCACTCCCAGACCAAAGTTTAAAAAATAATCCCATCCCATCCCGCTCCTGGTAAATTGACTCCCGCTCCTGTACCGCTCCCATATATTTTTTTCTTCAATTGACACCTGACGGCAATTTTCGCTTGATGAACTAAGCGATGCTTGGCTGATTCTTTCCTGAATTTGCCTTGCAAGTGTGCCTCTTCAGACCGCTCGTCCCTGAATCACTTGCGTACTTGACTAAGACTAAGCATGTCTTACAAGCAGCGTACATCGTGCTATCACCGTCACATTCTACTCTCATAAACTTAATTGATATTTCAGACTTTCCGACCAGTTCTGTGAACTTAATAGACATGTCATTACTTCTAACTTTGCGCTGTAAATCATTTTTTGCTACATCGTCTTCTCCGCGGCTGTTAGCTCCCTCCATCACTGCTCTTTGAATTCCGGTGGGAAGCCGTGACAAAAAGCACTGATGGCTTCTGGGATGGCTGGGTTGTGTAGTTATTTTATAATTTTGTTACATTGTAGGCGTATTAAAAGGAAACTACAAAATGGTACATTTACTTTATTCTTTTTTTGTCGTCTTTGCTATTGGTTGATTCCCGCTCCCGTCTGCTCCCGTTAACCATTTATCCTGTACCGTCCAAATCCCGTGATTAATAGCAAAGATGACTCCCATCCTGCAGGAATCCCACGGGAATCCCGTGACCCGCGGGATTCCTGAAAAAATGTCAGCCTCTATTCTCTAACTGAACGAAATGATTGTATTATTATGAAGATCAAACCGACGCTGGGGGCGGTGTAGGGAAGCGAAGCAAGTGCATTCTGGGAGTTGTTGTCTTTCATCCACATGAGACAAAAATATCTTTTCTCAGACTAGAAGGCACCAAATTCAAAAATAATTTCACATTTCTACTGCATAAATAACCCAGTTTAAATACACATTCATCTTCCCAGCACTGAAGTACTCCTTTAACTTTAGACTTCCGGGATGTTCAGATGTCCTGAAAACATGTTTATTATTGCACATGCCCTCGTGACTTTCATCCATCATACATACACTTTTTTGCCAGATCAACTTAGATAATTAACGTGGTATTTTTTCTCGAAATTTTAGGGCAACCAAAAAAAAAAAGAACAAATTGATATCTTAACTCGGCAAGGCTGCATTCAATTGATCAAAAGTGACAAATAACGGCTGTTCTGTTGAACTTTCTATTCATATAAGAATCCTTTATATGGGGGGTGTAATGCTGTTTCATGCCGCCTGAGCTTTTTACACTGTTAAAGACGTGGGTTCCCATCCTAAACATGGACAAAGTTTAAAAAAAAAAAGTTGGACGTTTGATGGAGTATTTCGAGTTATTTTCAAGTACGGGTCCGTCTGACGTAAGCTAGGGTGGAATGTCCTTGTACGAATGCCCAGGACTTCACCAAATCAACAATGTCACCAAAGAAGTGTGTTTTTGGTTGTCAGGGCAAGACAACCCTGCACAGCTTCCCAGCGTTAATGGGACAGTGGATGGAGTTTGTTTTTCCGGAGCAGGAGTTCCAGCGGTTTGGAGCGTTATGAATCAGTGAGTCGATTCAGCGGTTTGAAGCGTTATGAATCAGTGAGTCGATTCATGATTCGGATCGCGTGTCAAACTGCTGAAATACGTGACTTTGGCGATCCAAACCGCTGAATCGACTCACTGATTCATAACGCTCCAAACCACTGAATCGACTCATTGATTCATAACGCTCCAAACCGCTGAATCGACTCACTGATTCATAACGCTTCAAACCGCTGAATCGACTCACTGATTCATAACGCTTCAAACCGCTGAATCGACTCACTGATTCATAACGCTCCAAACCGCTGAATCGACTCACTGATTCATAACGCTTCAAACCGCTGAATCGACTCACTGACTCATAACGCTTCAAACCGCTGAATCGACTCACTGATTCATAACGCTCTGAACCGCTGAATCGACTCACTGATTCATAACACTCCAAACCGCTGAATCGACTCACTGATTCATAACGCTCTGAACCGCTGAATCGACTCACTGATTCATAACACTCCAAACCGCTGAATCGACTCACTGATTCATAACGCTCTGAACCGCTGAATCGACTCACTGATTCATAACGCTCTGAAGCTTCATGATGCTGTTCTGAAACTGCTTTGCTCTTTTGCTGTTATTTTTGTTGGCCAATGGGAGTTTGCGCTTCATCATGGTTTCACTGGTATCTATGGTTTCTCCACGGGGTTTGCAGCTTTTCGATGACGTTCACGTCGGGTAATTACGTCACTTCAAAGCGTTCCCATGGCAACAGGGGGAAATGGCGGCTCTTGTGTGAAGTAAACGAACATTTGTCAACTTTCTGCTAATATATATGTGACTTTTTTGCAACGAAAATGCGGGGATTATGAAATCATGCTAGCCCCGCATATTTTGCACACGGAAATAAATAAATAAAACTAAAGACTTGGCGGCTTTTAACTTTGAGGACTTTTAAAATCATATTTTTAACATTTATCTTATAATTATGACTTTTAAAATCATATTTGGGACTTTATATCTAATAATGAGGACTTTTAAAATCATATTTTCAACATTTTATTTTATAATTATGACTTTTAAAATCATATTGAAATCCACATCGGTTAGCAGAAAGCACTCACCCCACCTTTAAATCCATTCATGCAAAATGTAGAAAACTCAAGATTTACACAGCTGAGTTGTCTTGGTGTGGCCTGTTATCTTTATTATACGTCCATCCACCGGTCAGACAGGCTCCCAGCACAAACAAAGTCAACACAATTTACATTAGTCATTTACCACGTCTTCCCAACGGAGACCCAGCGCTGCTCTGAAGCGAGAGCAAGAGCATTACTCCTCAGGTGGTGTCAGGTCGCTATAGACTGATTAAATATGGCAGGGGTTATTGGAAATGTGCAGAGTTCAATTTCGGACCTGCGTTCTGGTTCAGGGAGCACTATTTCAGCGGAGAGGAACCATCCAAACAGGCCTTAGACAGGATGAGAGAGCTGCAATTCCTCCTTGAGCCCTGTGCCGGTCTCAGAATTCATTTCCAGCCGCTGAATTTCATAAAAACACTTCAATATTAGAGAGGTATTGATATTGACTCGGAGGCTTAGGCTCGCAGCAGAAAGCCTGAAGCTTGTTTAGATCCTCCATGGCTTGAGAGATGTAAGTGTGACCGGGTTATTGCTCAAGCTTTGACTGCCGGGTCATACACGCGGGTGTTTTGGATGTGCTGTTTGATTAACAGTTGGATGAGAAATATTTATTATGCTGGGCTGGAAGATTGTGATCACATGACTGACTCGCCTTTAGTGAACATCTTCTGTCTTATATTATTTATATTATGTAAGATTTTTTTTTTTTTTAGTCCAGTCCCCTTTATTCCTCTAGCGCTCTTCTCACACACACACACACACACACACACACACACACACACACACACACACACACACACACACACACACACACACACACACACACACACACACACACACACACACACACACACACACACTGATGAGAGGACATGAGTTCTGTTTCAGATCAAAAGATAAAGTCAGTTTTTGATTGATTCATTTCTCTTGTAAAAACTGATTTCAAAATGTAAAAACACATGTAAAAAATATATTGCACAAAATGAAAACAATAATGTAAATATTATTATTATAAGTGTGAATCAAAAAATTAAAAGCGCATTTAAAAACAAACAAACAGCATGATTTCATCTCTTAAATGTCTTAGTGTGTGTTTTGCTCATAATTTAGACTTTTTTAAATCTAATTTCAGCTTTTTATCTCATAATTAAGACTTTTAATCATAATTTAGATTTTTAAGTCATAATTTTGACTTTAAATCCAAACATTTGAATTTTTATTTCAGCTGTTCATCTCACAGTGACTTAGCATGTCATATTTTTGACTTTTTATCTAATAATGAGGACTTTTAAAATCATATTTTCAACATTTTATAATTATAATTATGACTTTTAAAATCATATTTTCGACTTTTTATCTAATAATGAGGACTTTTAAAATCATATTTGGGACTTTATATCTAATAATGAGGACTTTTAAAATCATATTTGGGACTTTTTATCTAATAATGAGGACTTTTAAAATCATATTTGTGACTTTATATCTAATGAGGACTTTTAAAATCATATTTGGGACTTTTTATCTAATAATGAGGACTTTTAAAATCATATTTGTGACTTTTTATCTAATAATGAGGACTTTTAAAATCATATTTGGGACTTTTTATCTAATAATGAGGACTTTTAAAATCATATTTTCGACTTTTTATCTAATAATGAGGACTTTTAAAATCATATTTGTGACTTTTTATCTAATAATGAGGACTTTTAAAATCATATTTGGGACTTTTTATCTAATAATGAGGACTTTTAAAATCATATTTGTGACTTTATATCTAATGAGGACTTTTAAAATCATATTTGGGACTTTTTATCTAATAATGAGGACTTTTAAATCATATTTGTGACTTTTTATCTAATAATGAGGACTTTTAAAATCATATTTGGGACTTTTTATCTAATAATGAGGACTTTTAAAATCATATTTGTGACTTTTTATCTAATAATGATGACTTTTAAAATCATATTTGTGACTTTTTATCTAATAATGATGACTTTTAAAATCATATTTGTGACTTTATATCTAATAATGATGACTTTTAAAATCATATTTGTGACTTTTTATCTAATAATGAGGGCTTTTAAAATAATATTTGTGACTTTATATCTAATAATGATGACTTTTAAAATCATATTTGTGACTTTTTATCTAATAATGAGGACTTTTAAAATCATATTTGTGACTTTTTATCTAATAATGAGGGCTTTTAAAATAATATTTGTGACTTTATATCTAATAATGAGGACTTTTAAAATCATATTTGGGACTTTATATCTAATAATGAGGACTTTTAAAATCATATTTGTGACTTTTTATCTAATAATGAGGACTTTTAAAATCATATTTTCGACTTTTTATCTAATAATGAGGACTTTTAAAATCATATTTTCGACTTTTTATCTAATAATGAGGACTTTTAAAATCATATTTGTGACTTTTTATCTAATAATGAGGACTTTTAAAATCATATTTGTGACTTTTTATCTAATAATGATGACTTTTAAAATCATATTTGTGACTTTATATCTAATAATGATGACTTTTAAAATCATATTTGTGACTTTTTATCTAATAATGAGGGCTTTTAAAATAATATTTGTGACTTTATATCTAATAATGATGACTTTTAAAATCATATTTGTGACTTTTTATATAATAATGAGGACTTTTAAAATCATATTTTCGACTTTTTATCTAATAATGAGGACTTTTAAAATCATATTTGACTTTTTATCTAATAATGAGGACTTTTAAAATCATATTTGCAACATTTTATCTCTTAATTATGACGTTATGATCATTGAAATGGGCTGATCAGTGATATAGTTGAATATTTAGTGTCCCTGACTGAGCAAGCCAAAGCCAAAGCATGTTTTAAGTCTCTTATGCCAAGGCTAAACAAGGCTGCATTGATCAATAACACAGTAATATTGTAAGATGCTATTTCATGTTTTCTATTGTAATATATAGTAAAGTGTAATGTATGCCTGTGATCAAAGCTGAATTTATCATCATTCCTCCAGTCTTCAGTGTCACATGACCCTTCACTAATCATTCTCACATGAGGATCTGATGCTCAACACACATTTATGATTATTATCAGTGATGAAAACAGTTTCATATTTCAAGACACTTCAGTGGGGCTTTAAAGCGAGCAGACATAGGCTCGAAACGGTTTTTAAAGTTCAGTTTGAGGGCTAAAGTAAACTCTGTGGCACACACACAAATCTTAATGCTTTTCTTTTCCACAACAAATGCAAAGAAATCAGAAGAAATTACTGTGTCATTCACTCAATTTGACATCAAAATAGTCAGCTGTCACCTCTGCTATTATAGACAAGTGTACCCGTGAAGGACAGAAGACACTTTACAATGCTCTATATGTCCTGCAAACCTCTTGAGAAGTACAGCCCGGACGAACGACAATGGGCTCGATTATCTAAGCTAGATCAGAGATGGCCAGCTCTTCTGTATGGATCCCTCTAAGTGTCGTGAACACCAGATGGCTGGATGTAAAGACTTCAGACTGTCCACAATGGCGACGGCAAGTCTGCTCAGTGACACTACAGGCGTTAAATGGTTTTGTGAAAACCGTGTTTGTGAAGCGTTACACATGTAAAGCTGCCTTTCAACCGCGGCCATCATTTTAAAGTACTATAATCACCAGCTCCAAAGGGCGGTTTAACATGATTCAATACAAAATGGCCTTTTCAGAGGAAGTCATGTCTTATCAGTAAAGCAGCGATCGAGCATTTAGCAAGGAAAAGGCGGAAACACCCCCCCCCCCACACACACATTTCTAAAGCGCTGCCCAGCTGAAAACACTTCAAAACCAAGTGTCGTACCAGAAGAACAGGCAAATATATTTGTCTCACTTACTATTTAAAAAAATGGGGGGTAATAAAAAAGGATATCAGGGATGAAAGGATTCGGAGACTCTGTTAGCGTGTGTATGGAGCTGGGCCGATTGCATTATCAATGTTCCTTTGACATTAATGGGCTGGATTTCCGTGGCTTACTCCGGGGAAGATGATTATTAGTTTCCCATTTGAGTTGCTCAAGCTAATTGCTAATATCCTGGCTCCGCTCAATTTTCATTTTCCTTCAGTTCTCCGTCTGGGATTGCGGTATATTCTCTGGTTTTCTCCGGTCAAATTTTAACTGGTCCAATCAGCGAACAGAGGGCGTGGCTGAGAGCGATGACGTTGATGTTGTGCGCTTGTTTGAGATGACATACGACCAAACGTTAGCGATTGGTTATGGCAGATCCAATAGTTTTAAACAGAGTTCATCATAGCACCTGTGCCAGACTCTCTGAACAAATTAAATGTAGAGAGTCTAGTAGGACCAAGCGGCTCCTCCGGCAGTTTCTCCTGAAGCCGATACTGAAGGGCCTTAAACTGCAGTTCATGGACTCGGCTTGCTTTTTTTCTTATGAGTGCCAAAGAGACTCAAAGAAGTCGTTTTTTATCATTCAGGCAAGTGTTATACATCATTATAATCTGTTAAGTTTCTTTTTTTTTTTACTACAGTCACAATAAAAACAAAATGTTGTGCTTTTTGCAAAATAAAGAAAACAAACATAATGCGCAGATGCGACAGCCTCTTTGTCAAAGACGTTCATTCAGATATTCTTCAGAAAAGATCCTCTAGCTTAGTGAATACTTGTCTCACAAACATGAGACATGTCTAAAGAAACGCTGAAATGTCAGGTTTTAAACAATGTAAACCAAATCGAAAACAAATATGCTGTGTTTATGTAATCCGCTTGAAAGCAGAGAGATGTTAGTCGTTCCTGAGTGGCTCATTATACACTAATGCGACCACGCCCACGAAGCGCACGCTCTAGTGAGATTCAAATACTGAGGCTCCGGAGACGACGCCCACACACACATCACATCACGTGGCCACTTTGAGTGACAGGTGGATTGCCGTTTGTCTGCTGTCTGTTAGTCATCACCTCAGCTCCGCCCACGTCCCGCCTCTTTGCCCATTTTCTGTTATCCAGGAGTGATGCGCGGACAAGATGGCGACGGCCAGCTCGACCCGACTTTACTCTTCAGAACTGCTCTTCAGATCCTATGGGAGACGTCACGGACACTACACCCATGTTATTGTACAGTCCATGAGTAGGACCAGACTAAATTGCTAATGCATTGGAAAATGTCATTTTTAAATCCCAAAAATATTTGGATTTAACGGTGGGAGAAATGAGGAAGTTTTGTTTGTGTACAGCAGTTTTAAAGGTACATTAGCAAAAGCGTCAGATAGAGGGTGCAAAATGTAAAGTAAAACTAAAATGCAATATTTGGTGCACATAACCATGCAGAAATAATTAATAATAATGCTGAGAAATATTAAACTCTCAGATAAAAAGGTCCAATGGGGTTCTGTATTGAACTCTAGGCTTCTTGACACAATTTTAAAGAATGCTTAATGCCAAAAAAGGTTCATACATTGGGTTGTTTTAACACAGCGATTGGGTTGTTTTAACGCAGCGATTTGGTTGTTTAAAGCAAACATTTAACCCAACAGCTGGGTTAAAATGACCCATTCACTGGTTTAAAGCAACCCAATTGATAAGTTAAAACAACCCAACTTGGGTTGTTTTTAACCCAATATTTTTATTGTAAACATGCTTTCATATTTAATGGGTATTTAAAATGTTTCTAGGTATAAATATGCTTATGAGCTGCTTAACTCATAAAATTGAATTAAAATAAAAAATTGGGAAGCATAAACCCTTTAAGAGTCCATACACTTGGGGAACAAAACGTGTAACTGTGCCTTTAAAGGTACACAATTGGTCCTTGGGGTACAATTATACCATTGTTTTCCTCTAATTAGAGCAAGTTCGGTCCTAGAGAGCCGCTGTCCTGCAGAGTTTGGCTCCAACCCTGAAAGACGTCTATAGAAGCTCTTATTGAGAATTAACAGGTTTAGATGTTGATGCTTTATTGAAAATATCTGGTCGCCATTATGGAGATCAGTGTTTGATTTAGTTGGGCAGTTTGACTCTTGGCTTTTTATGTGAGTTTGTGTTTTTTGTTACAGTGTTAACAAAACACATAATCTGTTCAAATCAAAAGAAGCCATAAACAAAAATTATCATGAAGAAAAATGTTTGACTAAACTAAAAATATTAATCAATAATATTCACCAACAATACTTCCTTGCCACAGATCAGACATTCTGAATTCTGATTTTTAAATACATTCTAGCGGGAAAAAAGATTAGACGCACACAGATCTCAAGAATCAGCATATGAATCTCAACAATGGTGACACACTTAATGCTGCAATGCATGCTGGGAGCCATGAGTTTTATACTGTGGTGGTTTAGTAGGGTTGGAGCTAAACTCTGCAGGACATCAGCTCTCTAGGACCGAACCTGCCGACCCCTGATTTAGAGGTACAAAAATTAAACTTAAAAGGTATAATGTTGTACTCTCTTTTTTTGTGAGAGAAAATAAAACCTTTTCTTATACATGAACTATGAACGTTTTTGCTTTACATCGATGCTCAGCACAACACAATTTGTGCCTTTGTATTTACAGTAAGTGAATCAAATTAAGATAATGTAATTTCGGTTAGCTTTATAAACTTTGTGCAGAGGAAATGTAGTATACTAATGTTGAGCATTTTAACATAACCTGCAATTAGCTCGCCGGGACCACTCACACAACTGCTTCACTTAATTGCCTGTTTCTTCCAATATAACCACTTTTGGCTCTGTGCACTTTTAAAAAATATAGACTTTTTTCTAGTTCCTTTAATTTCCAAGATTAAACAGTGGACACACTCACAATTATGCCATTTACAGCATTTTTTTTTTTTTTTTGTAATCCATTATTTTTACTAACCATAAAATCCTAACCAAACCAAATATATATATATATATTTCCCAAAAAGGGAGCTTTCCCTTTAATGTTAATTTATACATTTAATAATACATTTTTAAGATCAAATGTATCTGTTAACTAGTTAATGCACTGTGAACTTCGTTAATAAATGCTGTAAAAATATATTTCTCATTGTTAGTTCATGTTCGTTAGTGCATTAAGTAAGGGATAATCCACGCCAGCGCGATCGACTCGCTTTTTTTCTTATGAGTGCCAAAGAGACTCAAATAACTCGTCGTTTTTTTATCATTCAGGCAAGTGTTATACATCATTATAATCTGTTAAGTTTCCTATTTTTTTGAGTACAGTCACAATAAAAACAAAATGTTTTGCTTTTTGCAAAATAAAGAAAACAAACATGATGTGCGATCTGCAGCCTCTCTGTCAAAGACGTTCATTCAGAAAAGGACCTCTAGCTTAGTGAATACTTGTCTCACAAACATGAGACATATGTCTAAAGAAACGCTGAAATGTCAGGTTTTAAACAATGTAAACCAAATCGAAAACAAATATTCTGTGTTTATGTAATCCGTTCGAAAAGCGATAGATGTCAGTCACCCGCGAGCCACTTCATTATCCGCTAATGCGACCACGTCCATGGATCACGCGCTATTGAGATTCAAATACTGACGATCCAGAGTCGACGCCCACACATCAACTCCATAGACTGTAAAAACTCATACAAACATTTAGTGAAGCACTGTAACGTTACTTCAGCTACATCGTTTTGAGACGCTGAGGAAAAGCTCTTCATGTTCTGTTCAGACTGAGCAAAGGATTCAGGGCTGATTGTAAGGTAGGCCACGTTTATTCTGTTAGCATCTGTGATTATTAAATGCAAAAAGACTGTTTAAATATTTAAATACCAAATAACCGAGGTATAAGCGAGATAATCCACAGCTAGCTATGCATTAAAGGATTTTAATGCACGACATAGAGGAGAAGAACCACCCAACGCGAAGCGGTTGCCTCTATGTTGTGCATTAAAAACCTTTAATGCATGGCTAGCTGTGGATTATCGCGCTTATATCTTGTTTGCCAAGTTAAAGCAAGTTAAAGCTGTAACTGATGCAATGTCTTATGCACGAGAGCTGGAACCGGCATGTTTATTGCTCGGTAGCGTGACCCGTTTAGCTCCACGAGTCAGTGGGCGGGGCTTGAGGCTCAAGGGAAAGTTGATTTCTCAATTCATCACCCCTTTAATATATGTCTCTCACTCTGTTTGCAAGCGGAACTGTTACTATGGTTACCATTATTTACAGTGGCGGATTAATTTCGAACTGTAATCAAACATCCTGTGCGTTAAACGGTTTTACTGCACACCTTCCAGCCAATCAGAATCGAGTATTTAAACAGACCAAAGGTATTAATGTTAACAAATTAGACCTTATTGTAAAGTGATACAGATTTTTTTTTTTTTAATACTGTTATTTCATTGCTAAAACCTTTATCGTATTCACATTCTGCATGCTTTTAGTATTGGCATTATTGGATGCCCTGAGAAGTAGACACTAAAATCTGCATTCTGAGAGCAAGTAATGGTATCAGAGAGATATCTCCATTACCCTCGAGCGGCTTATTGAGTCTGGGGAGATCCGATGCGTCCCGCTGTGTCTCCTTATGCTAGTCTTTTCCCACAATCAGCCGTCTTCACATCAGCACTTTAACGGCATTTAAGCAGAGTCAAAGGTTCTCGCTGTTGCTGTTTTTAGCCGTTTGTAATTCGATGTTAGCTCTTGAGTTCACCCAGGACGCCTCGTTCTGAGTAACGGCACGCATGCTACAGAATCACACTGGTCCCGTGTGAGCTCGAACTCCTGGAGGAAACGTGAACGGCGTGTGTTTTCTGCTCTTTTTCCTTGTTTTGATCATGTCAGAAACTTTTTTTCGGACTTGCATGCAAAGTCATGCGAGCCTGCCATGAAAGAGTTACCTGAAAAAAAGGATAATGTGTGTTTGTGGGGAAAACGAGGCGCGCTCGAGTACAACATTATTATCCCTGCAAAATTGGTTTCGAGATTTATCGATTTGCTTCACAAGGGCCCTTCAAAGATAAAGCAGACATGACGGACAGCTACTCCAGTTCCCTGAATGCTGAGCGTTATTCATTGGCCTTGTCCGACGAGGCTGGTTATTCTTCCTCATGCTGTCTAATTGAAATGCTGAGACGGTTTCGAGCTTTAGTGCTGGAGGTTTAAAACGAGAAAAAAAGACAACAACATCAAAATAAAGGGTATGACGTCTGCGTAGGGAGACTAATCAGTCAAGAATGGCATTTCAAAGCCTTAAATAAGCCTCTGTGTGTTTATGACTAAGAGGCGAGAGGTTCAAGAGAGAGGCTGCTACAATGCAACAGATTATGGAAATATTGTTAAATGTGAAGCAAAATTCAGTGACTCAAATTGCCATATTAATATGTACATCAGCTTTTTTACTAGCTTCAAGCATGGAGTCAGTTCAAAATCAATTATTGGTTTTATAATGTTACATTTTATAAGGCTACATTTGTCTTTTCATCCGCAATAAACCCGTCTCCAGCGTGTTGCCTCCGGTCCTTCGAATATTCCGATCTATTATGACCTCTGACCTGTAAAGCGGCCAAAATAATAATAATAATAATGCGCTGTTTGTTAATTGGCCAGAGGAGAACTGCCCCCCCGACTGAGCCTGGTTTCTCCCAAGGTTTATTTTCCTCCATTCTGCTCCTGATGGGGTTTTGGTTTCCTTGCCACTGTTGCCTCTGGCTTGGCGTGCTCAGTTGGGGACACTAAATTTTTCTAAATTTTTCAACTAAATATCCAAATAAATCAAATTAATAAACTAAATTACTGATCTAAAGCCCACACTGTCACCGTATGGAAATTGAAATGAACTGATGACATCAAATGGTTATACAGCTGAATAAAATTATGTTGCATTATTTTCCTGTTTAACACTGTAAAGCTGCTTTGAAACAATCTGCATTGTTAAAAGCACTATATAAATAAAGTTGACTTGACTTGTCTTTTAACCACTTCGGCTCTGCATCCCTCGCCCCCCGACCGACCCACCCGTGGGTCCTATATTACATCATCATAATCCTTTTTAAAAAATCTATAAGTTGTACAGCACAAAACTAGACATATATGGTATCGTTTGAAAGATTAGAACCTCAGCTTTCTTGATAACCCAATCACTTTTGCATTGATGTTACATAGAAGAAGATAATAAGGTCTGAATTCGACCCCCCCGCAATGACCTCCCCCTTGAGAAAATCATACACTCTAAAAAAAAAAAAGGTTCTATATGGCACCAAAAATGGTTCTTGACTCGTAATCATAGGGGAACCTTTTTTAGTGCTATATGGCACCAAGTTTGGTGCTTCAGTGGTTCTTCAGAGGTGCAATGCTATAGCACCTTAGTCAAAGAACCGGTGCAGAACCGCTGAAGAACCACTGAAGCACCAAAATTGGTGCCATATAGCACTAAAAAAGGTTCCCCTATGATTACGAGTCAAGAACCATTTTTGGTGCCATATAGAACCTTTTTTTTTTTTTTAGAGTGTATGAATAATATTAAATTTCATATTTATATCACACAAACTCACCAAGTCATATATCAAATGAAAGCTCTCGCCCTCAAGAATATCACCGTGCAGTTTATTTCACCGATCCAGCACTTTGCAGTAACGTTATTATCAAAAGAATCACGAAGATGGAAATGACTCCTTTGAACAAGCAAACACATGAGTCACATTTCTGTTCGGATCACTACCTCCCTGCGGATCTACTAGCCTCATATCAGCTCGTTCCTTGGGTTGTTTTCTTCTAAATGAGACTATTTTCACATGTCTGTGAGCATGCATGGCCAAACAACACTGTAATATATCACAGATACACAGATATAAGACCAATACTCTTATCATCCTTAGTTTTGATCGTCTTTGTTAGCCGCGATTGTTGGTGATGTCATCACGTATTGCATCATACGTCAAAAAAGCTGAGTATCTCAGCTCCCTATAGACACGTTGATCATCCCTTACGAAAAATAACCATGGTTTTATTATAGTAAAAGTGTAGTAACCATGGTTTTTTGGCTAATTGATTACCATTTATATAACCACAGTTTTACCACAAATACCATGGTTAAACTATTGTTAGAGTAGCAAAACCATGGTTAAGTTGTGGTTACCATGGTTTAACTACAATAACCATGTTTTTTTGGTTTTATTTGTAATAAAACCATGGTTCATTTTCGTAAGGGATGCTTCTAGACCAATCAGAGCCCGAGACCTCACTTTACAAAGTCGATTTTTATTAGATAGTTTGGACAGATTAATCTCAATAACTTTGTTTTAGAAGGAGATATCAAGAAAATTATTTTTTTCCCCCCTGTTTATGACAACTAGTGGATTCAACAGAAACTTTCTGAAGGGATGTAGACCAAACAAATAACAAATTAATTAAAAAATAAATCAAAATATGACTTTTTATATATGTTTATCATAAAATTGTGAATAAATATAATATAATATATGCAATATTCCACCACTGTGTTCAAATTTAGTTTTTTCTGTCAAATTAGACCATTTTTATCATTCTACTCCAATGTATGTGGGTAGGGCGCTCTTGTAAATCCAGATATGCCTTATTCTCTCAAAAATTCAAAATATGCTGCAGAGCTGAATTGATGAAACGAGAAGAACCTTTCATTTGTAAATCAGCAAATGTCGTTTTTATATATCTACGAAAATAAAACTATTACTATTTAGTGATAAAAGTGAAAAAAAGTTTTTGGAATTTAGTATTTTCTCATGTTTAGAGCGTAAGAAACACATGGGGGGAAAAAACATTTTTGAAAAATGATATTTTATTCATATGTTAAAAAATCAAATGACATGAAATTGCACGTATAGGCAAAACAATGGGATTTATTTTTCATTCTCCAATCAATTGTTAGGTTTCATGATTTTTTGTTTAAAGATGATTCTGCACTATGTTATGAAAGATATAACGGAAAGCATTGATATATCATTTTACTTTATGCAATATGAGGGTAAAATGGCCACACTTAGATTTTCCCATTTAATACATCTACACACTGCATCTAATTTGCATATTAATGTGTTCTTGGTGCAATATGTAATGAAAATAGAAGTGTAATAATGGGAGTAATAATTGGCAACATTTTCATAATAATATCTAATATTTAATAGGAATATTGATATTTAATTTCTTTCCCTATTCACTTGTTGTGTCTCCAGAATGCCTGATAATCATGATTTAACTCCTGGCGTCTCTACATTTATGAAATCAATGCCCTGTTTTGATACAGAAAGTCATATTTTGATTAGAAACCCCATTTTCCTGAGATGATGATTTATAACAAACAATCTGAAAATTAATCAGATTTAAATTATAATTACAAAATATGATCATATTTCCTTAAGAGCGCTAAACATTAATGTCAGCCGTTTTTAAAGACCAAGAAGTTGTTGTCCTGGTGAAACCTCCAAACAGTTGGTATCTGTGCAAAGCCCCGAATGTGCTCTTTACAGGACTAAAATATAATGTCCACAAAAGTCTATTCCAGGGTCCCAGGAGGATATACACAGACACTGTGGCGTTAAATGACTCATATCGTGATGTTAACATGTGTTTGGCTGTCACTCATGTGTCATTGAAAACACTCAACCAGGCCAGAAAGAATAATACAATAGTTTATCAGTAATATTTGTAATAATTAGTCATAATCTAATATGTATGCATTCATCCTTCCAAAGTAGAAATGGGCAAGGATTATAGAAAGTTGTGCCAGTAGAAGATTCCCAGCTTTCATAACTGGTGTAATCCGATCTTATATCAGTACTGATGAGCAAACACATGCCGTCTCTGCAGGAAACATGTCTGTAGTAAATATGTGTGGATAGTAAATTATATACTTTAGTCTTGATGTCTTAAAGATCCCCTGGAATTGAAGTTGTGCGGCGTTGTGATAATCTGGATACAAGGATCTATACATTCTAGCACATGTACACATTTCACTGGGTCTGTAACATCTCCTTTGGCTTAAGTGAGGGATTTTTCAGTCTTTGATGAGATTCCAGATTTTCAGAGTCGACCAATCACAGCAGACTGGGCCATCTGACCAATCAGAGCAGAGTAGCTCACGGAAAGGAGGGATTTAGAGAGATTGATCCGTCGACTCGTTTGAGAATCGTTGAATGTGGTGATGTGCGATGTATATTATGAGTAAATGAAAGGTTTTTCGACCTTTGATTCATGTAAACCTGTTATATGAGACCTGCCTTTAACTTGTTTTGAGTTCGAGTAATCAATCATGTCCATTTCAACACTTTTGTACAAATAGAGTAACAAAACTAGATATTTTACTGTTATAATAGTGATTTGATGATCTATAAAAATTGGCTAATGAGCCAACAAGTGTTCCTCTTCCGCCATCTATTGGTTATAGTGGTCATTTATTTTATCATTTAAATGTTGTTAACGTCCGAATGTTATTTTATGATACTCGATACACAACAGGTGAATATAAATGAATGATTCTAGCATATACAGAAGTTTTAAATAGTGTTTAAAAAAAAACAAGGCAACCAACTCTTTTTATCCAGGCGTTGTTAATATTCATATTTCATATGCTTTATACGTTATTCCTTGAATGGGTTGACTTCATAAAAACGCATTTGACGGAAAGACGTAACTGCAGTTAGAGTCTAACCATCTATTATATAACAATAAACATTAACTATAACCTCCTCAGGTCCACAACACACCCTGCTGGAGCTCAGCTCCATCTCCTTCAGCACGAAATATTGTTATTAGACTTTAATTATTGATCAACTCCTGGCAAATACAGGCTACATGGAATTATCAGACGTCATAATCAGTCCTTCCGGAAAAACGCGGCTTTTTTTTTGTGATTGTTTTGTGATTGAAATCCTTGATTATGCGGCACGTTTCCTTAAAAAATGCGATGAAAAATGCGGGATATTTATGCAATTTTATGCGATGAAATTGCGGGAACTTGCAAAAACTGCGGTTTGATGAAAAAGAGAAAAAAAGCACTACATCACAGAAAGTGATGACTCATTGATTCATAATGCTTCAAACCGCTGAATCGACTCATTGATTCATAATGCTTCAAACCGCTGAATCGACTCATTGATTCATAACGCTTCAAACCTCTGAATCGACTCATTGATTCATAATGCTTCAAACCGCTGAATCGACTCATTGATTCATAATGCTTCAAACCGCTGAATCGACTCACTGATTCATAACGCTTCAAACCGCTGAATCGACTCATTGATTCCGACTCACTGATTCATAACGCTTCAAACCGCTGAATCGACTCATTGATTCATAATGCTTCAAACCGCTGAATCGACTCACTGATTCATAATGCTCCAAACCACTGAATTGACTCATTGATTCATAACGCTTCAAACCACTGAATCGACTCACTGATTCATAACGCTCTGAACCGCTGAATCGACTCACTGATTCATAACGCTCTGAACCGCTGAATTGACTCACTGACACATAACGCTCTGAACCGCTGAATCGACTCACTGATTCATAACGCTCTGAACCGCTGAATCGACTCACTGATTCATAACGCTCTGAACCGCTGAATCGACTCACTGACTCATAACGCTCTGAAGCTTCATGATGCTGTTCTGAAACTGCTTTGCTCTTTTGCTGTTATTTTTGTTGGCCAATGGGAGTTTGCGCTTCATCATGGTTTCACTGGTATCTATGGTTTCTCCGCGGGGTTTGCAGCTTTTCGATGACGTTCACGTCGGGTAATTACGTCACTTCAAAGCGTTCCCATGGCAACAGGGGGAAATGGCGGCTCTTGTGTGAAGTAAACGAACATTTGTCAACTTTCTGCTAATATATATGTGACTTTTTTTGCAACGAAAATGCGGGGATTATGAAATCATGCTAGCCCCGCATATTTTGCACGCGGAAATAGGCAATTTTTGCGACGAAAGTGCGGCGTATTTGAAAAAATGCGGCCCTGCATAAATATGCAGACTTTGGCTGATTATGCGTTAAATCATGCGATCGCATAATCACGTTTTTCTGGAGGGACTGACTAATGCATTAATCGCTGCGTTCTCTGGTTCAGCCCCGCCCACAGCCATCAGGTAAAACATCACAATTCTAACAGTGAGTTACCATGGAAATCCGTGAACGGCTAGAGCAGCGGTCGGGAACCTATGGCTCGCCAGGTCTCTCACACTTTACCAACATATCTAACATAACCAATATTACTAACATGATCGAATAAAAGATTAGACACACACATCAACAGAGATCCGTTCTCTGCAGAAAAAAAGCAGCCAATTACAATTCCCTTGTTGCACAGTTTAACGCTGAATGTTAGAGACGGTAAAAGTGAGTGGGTCCAATATCATTGATCGTAAAAAGTGGGTGGGTCTTGTCCCGCACACATACAATGGTTCCGACGCCCATGGATCCACCAATGCACAGGAAGCGATTGACCAATGAATGCAAGGCAGAGTTGTGTTTGTGACATAAAAACATATGTGTGGATTTTTTTTTTATTCACAAATGTCATTGTATTTATTTGTGAATCTAATTCATTTTTGTGAATCTCTTTACATTTATTTGTGGATAATAATCTATTTGTTTGGAATAACGCAACAAATCTACGCCCATAAGTGTGCTTGAGATGCACTGAAATGAATGGGGCTCAATGCTGGAACTATTGGTCGCTCTGTGACACGCTTTACTTCCGCACTCCTCAGTTCCTGTGGAAGTCTATGGGAGTGTCGTAACTCTGTTGTTCAACCGGTGAGCAGTATTTGTGAATACTACTCTTGCTTAGGCCTTCATGACACCAGCGGTTTAGCGCTTTAGCGTTTAGACTCTATGACTGACACTTCTCATCAACTCAATGAGTTTATTACACTTTGTAAATTCTATAAATAGTTGCTTTAGTTTTTCAGTAACTGTATATCCATTATAATCAGCAGTTTATTGCAGATTTATTTGAATGAAAAACTATGTTCTGAAATAAATGGCCTTTTTGAAAGGACGCCTAGTCTTTTTCTTGACATGAAAGCATACAGAAGCTCCATTTCTGAGAGAATCGTCCTCAAATTTGAATCATAGCACGATTAGACATTCAGTTTTATATTTAAGTTATTTTCAGGCCCTTAAGATTAAAGTCTCATCAAGTGAATAAAATAATTCAATTCAATTCAAATGTATTTGTATAGCGCTTTTCACAATACACATTGTATAAATAGGGACGCATGTTTTCTTATGATATTACCAAGTGGCAGCATATATATTGAGAATAGCAGAGGGCCTAACACGGATCCTTGGGGCACCCCATAGTCTACTGACGTCATCTTGGCTTTTTCCCCATTTAGACAGACAAAATGGTCTGATAAGTACGATCTAAACCAGTTTAATGCCTGTCCCTGAACACCAGTATAATTTTGGAAGTCGATCTAAGAGTATTTTATGATCTATAGTATCGAAATAATCATGTGTATTACTCTGT